>JAMLFY010000016.1:18780751-18847974 GCA_030441495.1 Dalbergia oliveri
CTGCTAGTGGTAACCTTGAAAGGATATTTTGGAGGAAGCCCATAAGAGTCATTTCACCCTAAATCCTGGTGCCACCAAGATGTATGAGATTTGAGGAAGATGTTCTGGTGGCCTGGATTGGAGAAGGATGTGTGCATGGGTGAATAAATGCTTGGTATGTCAAAAGGTGAAGATTGAGCACCAAAGACCCTTTGGAATGTTGCAACCTTATGGGTGCAGAAATGAGAAGTGGGATAGTATCTAATGGGATTTTGTAAGGCTTGGAAAAACTACAGAAGACCAGCGAATCATGACGCCATTTGGGTAATAGTGGATTGCGGTGACTGAATAGGCCCACTTTAATATTAAGGTGACTTATTCCTTGGATAGGTTAGCTATATTATGTTATAGAGATAGTTAGATTTACATGAGATTCCGTCGATAATCTCGGATTGGGATCCACGATTTACGTCACGAATTTGGGGAGCTTTTAGAAGGCGTTTGGTTCAAGGTCTGTCTGACCCGGCTTAAAGCAAAACGACGTCGTGAAAGAACTATCCAAACTTTGGAAGACATGTTGAGGGCATGTGTTTTAGATCAAAGAGGGAGTTGGGTAGAGTCCATTAACTGATTGAATTTGCATATAACAAGGTTATCATGCAAGTATCGGTATGGCACCATACGAGGCCCTCTATGGACGGAAGTGTCAATCACCTATGTTGGTATGAGCCCGGAAAGCAAAGTCTACTTGACGGGATATTGTATTGAGGAAACGACGAACAAATTTAAGAAGATCAGATTGTTAGATTTCTCAGCTCTTCAAAGTCGACAGCAGAAACTATGCGGACAAGCGGCGAAAACCGCTGGGTTTCAAGAGGACATGTGTCCTGGTCACCAGGCTCCACAGGCATAGGCCAACAATAAAAGTAAAGAATTAACCCAGATTTCTTGGTCAGGGAATTTCTGAAATCCTTAGCAAAAATAGGATATGTAGCCTCCGTATAGCCCAGCCAGGAATTCTGTCCAACATTCATAATGTTTAATGCTCAGGATTTGGGAATATCATTTGAGCAGAGTCATGTGCTAGAGGGAACATGTACAATTAAGAGACCTAAGGTTTTAACTTACCACCCACGAAATCGTCGCGGAGTAAACGTAAGAAACAAGGTTGTACTGCACATCAAAGTAGCATGGGACGGGGTGAAGGGAAAAGTTACATGGGAAGTGATTCGATTATGCAAGACAATATTGCGGAAGTCTCTAAGATAAGCGTTTAAAGGGAAACTTTTTAAGAAGAAATGATGACGCCCAATTTCCTGCTAATTTTTACTGTCATTAGGAAATTACCAAATTCCGTAGGTAAATATTATATAAAATTTGAGACCAAACAATCCTTAATCAAGGAATATAACGTTAGAAGAGAAGTTAGGAGCAATTCATGCAATATTGCAAACTCCAATTTTCTGTACGTGTAAAATGACCAAAATGCCCTTGAGGTTATTTTACTCAAAAAATGAGGATCGTGGGCCCCACCCATCCTCAAGGGATGTTTTGATGTTAATAAGGGATTGTTTGTGTTATGTGTGTTAATAGAGGAGATAATCCAAATTTTGAGCTTAGAACGCGCGAAATGACCAAAACGCCCTTAAACTTTAACTTCAAAACGTGGACTGAGCCTGAACCTCACTAAAATGTGTTAAAAGGTGTTTTTAAGCCATGATTAACCATTGGTTAAGCTTTGGGTGGTCTCGGGCAATTTTTAGTAAAATGACCGTTTTGCCCACTGTCTTGTGCAAGTTTTACAAATTTTGAGATTTTTGATTCGTCTAACAAAACCTAAGCAATATTAGGCTCAAATTAAAGCTTATTAAATTCTAATTACTAATCTAGAGTCAAAATTATTTATTTAGATTGATTAGAACCTAAAATTGAAAACACCCAAATTGCTTAGTAATTCACTTAAACCCTTAACGTAAATTCTCTAAATTGCATGAATACCTTGCCTACACCTAAATAATACATGGAACACACAACCCTCTTCCATGAGGCTGTAATGCATGAAAATTCAGCCATAATCAGCCAAATTATTACAATTATAATAGTTAAAACAAAATGCAAAAAATTCATAAAACATGGCATAAAACATGCCTTAAACAAGAAATGATGTTCCTCCTTTGTTCCCATGAAAAATTAAAATTATGCCTCTTCCTCTTGTCATACATGAGCTTAAACCTCTATAAATATGCTTAGAGAGCCTTGGAAGTCTTGCATAACTTACACAAATTCTAGTTTTAGGAGCACCAAAAGCTTCATTTCCTCCTCCTCTTGGCTGAATTCTTTCTTCAAGTTTTCAAGAATATTTTCTTCATTTCACTCCAAGAAACCAAGTTCTCTTCCTTTCCTTCAAATCAGATTAGGTAGGGAGTAGTTTCAAATTTATTTCTATGCTTTGCTAAGTGTTGTTCTTGGTTCAAAATGATGATTTCATGGATTTTCTCTAGTTTTTCCATTTGGTTTTCTTCTTCCTTTTCTTTGAACAATTCAGCCATATGGCCTAGGTGGGACTAAGATGATGGCTTGATGATGAGGACCTTTAGGGTGGGTTGTGAATCCATCACAAGTTAGGCCTCTAAAGCTTGAAAGTTCCACTTGATGTAAAATTTTAAAGAATAAAATTTTTATGATGTTTTTATGATCTTGAGTTTAGAACTTGAAAGATGTATTTTTCACTTTGTCTTGCTAAGATATATTGGGTTGAATTTATATTTCTCTAAAGTCTTGGAGGAGCTCTAGTAAAGAAATAAAATGAACTTGCATCCATGTTTAAGTTTATGCCTTGCATAACCATGTTTACTTTTCTATGTCATCACTAAATTCTAAGAATGAATAAATGAACTTGCATATTCATGTTTAAATTTCCAAGCTTGCATTTCATGTTTAAATTCAAGTTGTCACTTAATCTCTAAAGATAATAAAGAAGTTGCATCTCATGTTTATTTTATGCTCTCACTTTATTTTATAATGGCTAAAAGAGTCAATGCATGGCATGTTTATTTTATGTCATCACCTAAAAATCCTAGAGCTCAAAGACTTGCTTATGAATCATAAGCGAAGAAATAAGATAATTGGAGTTAAAGAATTTATTCTTTAAGAAGTCTAGAATTGGAGCTTAAAAAAAAATGTAATTCTCATCTCCCTCACCGTCCTATGGACTACCGGGCTAGATTGCTTATTCTTCTTCTTATCCTGGTCCTATGCGATTACCGCGCTCCAGTTTCTTGCATCATGTTTATATTACAAGTTCTTGCATCATGTTTAATTTTAAGTTATCACCTTAAATCTTAAAGATAAAGAAATAGAATTGCATATCATGTTTATAATTCCAAGCTATCACCTTATAAAGATAAGATTAAAATAAGGTTGCATAGCATGGTAATAATTCAAAGATGTCACCTAAATCTCTAAAGCTCAAGACTTGCTCCTTTTATCTTAAGTGAAATATTTAATTATGAACATTCTTTCAAGTTATAAATCGGTCCCATGGTTAAGTTAGGCCTAAAGTCCTATGACTTCTTTCAAGTTTAACAAAAAGAATTAGTTAAAGAGTTTTAAAACTTTGTAAGAATTTTATGGGAAGCTAGTAATTTATGTGTACTTAAAATATGATTTGATGCTTATTAAGAATTTGGTGTCATTGATTGATTCCCTGGTTTATATGTTATAGTTGCTGTTGCAAACAATGAAAACTTATGCATGAAATAAAGACATATTCTTTCCTGGAAAGTGTATTCCTAAGAGTGCAATTGGAAAGATTCTGGCTAAGGAAAGATTTGGTATTTAAGCGTGTCCATTGTGACCCACCTTCTTTTCCTGGAATCTCCAGATGCATGATTACAGTTGGTATATATTATGGCATAAGACTATAAATGAGAAAATGTTATGATGATTATGAATGAAAATTGTATTATGATATAACATGCAAAGACTTAAAGGTGACTCAAAATATATGAGAAAATGATCCTTTGGACTTATCAAACTATAGGCGGTGAAGGTGATTCTTGCCCCTCATGCTGTTCTCTCAAAAGGGTAGAGGGGAATTTTACTTATCAAAAGGGATAAGTATGTGCGGTGACGACTAGCAAGGTATGAGCTCATAACCTAGATTACTCCCAAAAGGGTGGAGTATAGGGTCCAGGAAAATGATGATGAAAGTAACTTTAAGTCACCTAAGAAACTAAGTAAATGCATTATGTGAATATGATGTTCTTATGCATAGTATTTATGAGATGATGATGAGAAATATGATATTTGCTATGCATAGTATTATGAAATGATGATGAGGAATATGATGTGATTTTATGCATAACTATGTTATTATATATGAAAGGAAAAGTTCATTATAAACATGACATGCTAAGTTTATGATGCATTATAAGACGCATGATTAAAGGACGAACCTGATAAAGTATATTTTCGAACTTAATAAATCAATCTTAGCATGCTCACTATTTCATAATAACCCGAGGTTCCTGGGGACGATGATGATGACACAATGCATCATGAGGTGAGTACCCTACTGAGATTCTTTATAAGTTTCTCACTCCCTCTATTTTCTTTCCATCGTCTTCAGAAACGGGAAGGAAGCGTGAAATCACATTGAGGCTCTCGGATCACTGAACTTGAATCCTGCTAGTTTCACTCGTATATTTCAGATATCTATCCCTATCCCTGGAGTGTTATTACTAGGTGCCATTAATGGATGTCCTTCCATCCATATATTATTTATGTTTTATTAGATTGCCTACACTTAGTCTTATTCTGTTGGTAGGCAAAATATCTATATGATATGTAATTATGGATCCTGTATGATGGAGCCAATATATTATGATGTGATGTTTGTAAATTCCTATGTGTCTTTTAAATTTTAAATCATTCACGTTAAGCGCGGCTCACGTTTTCAATTATGTTTAAAAAAAAAATGGCTCGTAATTCACTAAGTATTTTCAAAGCATGATTAAGGAACTGAAGCAAAGAGTAAAGTCTAGTAATTAATCAGAACATCCTAGGTGTATTGGGTTAATTATTAGGTGTTACAATCCCCCTTCTCATCCTTTTTAAGATCTGTCCATGAGTTCCCATGGATATTGGGAAAGGGCAGTGAGATACGATGAGCAACGGAGGCTAGCTCGAACGCCAAAATGCGCCTTATGGGAAGGAGTAGTCATGGTTTGGGATCGATCTTTTGAGGGGCTTTTCCATGTATTAGCAGTTTATGTTTCCTATTTTCTTTCTTGTACTTTATGTTTCATGTACTACAAGCTCTCCCATTCTTATGTGGGCATGACTTTATGTTATTATTTTCAGTTATGTACTAAACTATGGTGATTAATATTATGATGGGTGTTTTCATGATCTGAGGTGTTCTTACTTGCTTATATTGCATGATTTATTTATTTTTTGCTTACGTTTCGCTAATATTATACAGATGGCTAACTGGTTTACATGTTCCATTTCAAAAAAAATTTATATTTTCCAGAAAGTAATTTTACAAATGATTTTTAAAAGGGAATTAATAACTAATAATTAATCTTAATACGTCCTATGTGCGTTGGGTTAAATATTAGGGTGTTACATGGAGGATGAAGGAAGAATTAATATTACAACATCTTAAACTAAGATCAAAACAAAATAAAAGAATAGCAATCTTTAAAACAACTCCCTACCAAAGATGTTTTTCTTTTAAAAAAAGAAAAGCTTGGTCTTGGAAATGTGATGAGAAGAACAAATCTTCCTTGGTGCTAATGTGATTTAGGCCAAGAAGAAAAGAAAAGGAAGAAAGGTTTGGCTTGGGTTTTTGATTTTGGAGGTGGAGAGGTTATGTGTTTAAAGGAATATTTATGGTGGTTGTATGGTGGTTTGAGGTTAGGAAATGGTGGAAGATGGTGGCTCTTGGAAGAATGAAGAAGAAGGAAAAGAAGAACTCTTGAGCTTAAAGAAAGAAAACTTGAAGTTGTAAGTATGACCAAGTGTTTTTGCAAGCTTCTCTTGATGCCTATTTATAGAAAAATGAAACACAAGGGGTGAAATGGGGGAAGTGGCAAGGAAGAGAAAATATCTCTTTGCATGACATGGCTTTGGGTGTGGCTAGGTATGGTTTGAGGCATGGCTTAAGGTATGGTTAAGTATGGTTCAAGGCATGACTTAAGGTATAGTTCTTCAATTATATTTTAATTGAATTTCAACATGTGATTGATGAAAAAAATGGGGAAGAGAAATCTCATTTTAATGTTGGTTTATAGGTATGTTTAGAAGTTAATTTAGTTAGGTCATGGATTAGGGTTGTAATTTAGTGTTTTAGATGAGAAAATGAGAAATTAAGGTGGTCAGAGACAGATTTAGGGTGCTCTTGCTTGATTAATACAAAACTACCTTTATAGGGAGGAATCCATCATGTGACCATTTCCATAATTTAAGAAAATTGGAATAGGATTTACTATTCATGAAAATATGACATAAAGTCTTAGATCAAGGAAAGGATTTTGAGTTTCTCTAAGCAATTTTAGGTTCTAATTAACCTCAATTAATTTTTTTTTTTCTCTAGATTAGAAATAAATTTCTAATCTTTAATTAGAGCATAATATTGCTTAGGTTTCGTAATCAATTATTAGACCCAAAATGCACTTAGCTGGGCAAAACTGTAATTTTTTTGCAAAAACCTTCTGGGCTACCGGGCTCAACCCGATGTTAAACATTACTTTAAACATCATTTCAAACCTTTGGGTAAAGTTCGGCTCAATTGGCACTTAATTAGTGTTCTTAAGCCATAAGGGCATTTTGGTCATTTTATCATCAGAACTCTAAAATGAGATTTTCTGCTCTATTAGCACACCTAATCCCCTTTCAACATCAAAACATCCCCTAGAGAGATGGCAGGCTTCGATCCTCATTTTCCTAGTAAAACGACCTCAGGGCATTTTGGCCATTTGTACACGAGAAATATTGGGTTACATACTCCCCTCCTTTAAAAGAATTTCACCCTCGAAATTCATTACTTGAGAAAGCTCACGATAAAGCGTCTTCATATGGGACTCGAACTCCCATGTGAATTCTTCTCCTTTCCAGATCCCCAGTGCTACTTTGACTGAGGTCCTGGTTCTTAGTTGTTTGACTCCTCTGTCTACGGCCTTGTAGGGGGTTAGGTTAAATGTGAGTCTTCCCTTAATTGTACCTCTCTGGCCCTAATACTTGGCTCGGTAGACTCCTGTTATTACCTGGGAAACATGGAAGACATCATGGAGGTTGGATAGATTAGGGGTAGGCTATGTACGTATGCTACGTTTTCGAACTCGTTAAGGTTCTAAAACGATCAAGAAATCTGGGCTTAATTTCTTAACTCTCATGGGTCGACCTACGCCTTTGGTAAGAGTGATCCTAAGGAACACATGTTCCCTTCTTGAAATTCTAGGCTTTCGCCGTTTGTCCGCATAGCTTTCTGTTGACTTTGAGCGGTGAATTCTATCCTTGATTCTCTTGATTTCTTCCGTTGTTTCCTCATGATATCGGGTCCTAGTAGGCTTTGCTCTTTGGGCTCGTACTAACACAGGTGATGGCATTTCCTCCATAGGGCTTCATACGGTGCCATGCCGATGCTTGCATGATAACTGTTGTTATATGCAAATTCGATCAATGGCAAATACTCTGTCCCAATCTAAACGCATGCCCTTAGCATATCTTCTAATGTTTGGATAGTCCTCTCGATTGCCCATCTATGAGGTGGTAGCCGTACTTAGGCATCCTTTAATCCAACGCCTTCTGGAAGGCTCCCCAAAACCATGACGTAAATCAAGATCTCATCCAATATTGTTGTCGACGGTACTCCATGCAATCTTACGATCTCTTGGATATATAACTGAGCCAACCTATCCAAGGAGTAAGTTACCTTACTAGGTAGCAAATGGGCTGACTTGGTTAGCTAGTTCACTATTACCCATATGGAATCATGACCAGCTTGGGCCCTTGGTAGCCTAGTTACAAAGTCCATGGAGATACTATCCTACTTCCACTCAGGGATTGATAGGGGTTGTAACATTTTAGAGGGCTTTTGGTGCTCAATCTTCCCTTTTATAGACTAAGCACTTACTTACCCACGCACTCACTCCCCTTCATTCCTGGCCACCAAAAGATCTTTCAGATCTTGATACATCTTGGTGGTACCAAGGTGAATGGTAAAATAGCTTTTATGGGCTTCCTCCAAAATCTCTCTTCGAGAGGTCACCACTTATGGGATGGGTCAAACCTTCAAACCTCCATACATCATTGGCATCTTGTGTGAAACGTTTTAACTTTTCACCCCGTATCATCTAGAGTTTCTTAAACTCCTTATCTTCCCGTTGGGCTTGGATAATCCTTCTCCTAAAGCCACTCGTCATGCTAAGATGGCATGCTTTGATGCTCTAGTGGTCATGGTCATTCCTAGGTTCAGGTCTTTAAACTTTCGATTAACTCCACCTCCTTAACCATCATATGGGATAGGTGCAAAGTTTTCCTACTTAAGGCGTCAAGCTAATACATTGGCCTTGCTAGGGTGGTAGTTTAGCCCGAAATAATAGTCCTTTAGAAACTCCATCCACTTCTCTCTCTCATGTTTAGCTCTTTTTGATAAAGAGGTACTTAGACTCTTATGATTGGAGAACATCGAACTTCACTCTATACAAGTGGTGTCTCCATCCCTTTAGAGGAAATACTACAACAGCTAACTCTAGATCATGGGTGGGGTAGTTCGCTTCATGGCTTGAGTTGTCTAGATACATAGGCTAACACTTGCCTATTTTGCATCAATACACAACCTAAACCTTTATTGGAAGCATCGCAATACACTTCAAAAAGTACATTGGGGTCAAGGCAACACTAAGCTAGGAGTTGAGGTCAACTTCTACTTCAACTCTTGAAAGCTCTTTTCACATTCCAGAGTCCAAGTAAAAGAGGCATTCTTCCTGGTAAGCTTAGTTAAGGGCAATGAAATTTGGGAAAACCCTTTAGTAAACCTATGGTAATATACTGCCAAACCCAAAAAGCTCCTAACCTCCATTCCGGTAGGTCTTTCCTAATTAATCATATCCTCTATTTATTGGGCCAACAGCAATGCCTCCTCTTGAAACTACATGCCCTAAAAACTTACTTCCTCCAACCAAAATTCACACTTAGATAGCTTGGCATATAGTTTCTTTTCTCTTAGGATCTCTAGTACTATCTTCAAATGATGCTCATGCTCCTTGTGAGTCTTAGAGTAGGTGAGTATATCATCTATAAAGACAACCACAAACTGATCTAGATAGTCTAAATATCCAATTCATGTAATCCATGAATCCAGCAAGAGCATTTGTCAGCCCAAAGGACATAACGTGAACTCAAAATGGCCATATCGAGCACGAAAGGCCGTTTTTGTTATATCCTCATCCCTCACTCTAATCTGTTGATATCCTGACCTTAGATCTATCTTTGAAAATACTACCGCCCACTTCAATTGATCCATCAAATCATCGATCCTAGGTCAGGGGTATTTTTTTCCAAGTTACTCGTTCACTGCCTATCATCGACACATAGCCTCATGCTACCATCTTTCATCTTTACAAACAACACGGGTTGACTGATACACTAGGCCTTACAAACTTCTTTTCTAGTAGGTCCTCTAACTCACCTTTTAACTTGGTGAGTTCCAAATGGGATATCCTATAAGGTGCTATGGATATGGGTACCATTCAGAAGCAATTCTATTGAAAATTCTATTTCTCTTGGGGGAAATTAGGTATCTCATAGGAAATACTTTGGGATAGTTAACTTACAATGGGTATTTCATCAAAATTTTGCTCAAAGTCCACATTACTAGCGGCCAGAGAACATAACCCTTAGTTTCTTCCCTATAACGGTTTCCTACAGCATTTATGTAAAAGCTTAAGGTTTCCTAGGTTCACTTGGGAATAGTAAGGAAGATGATTGATTTTTCATAACGGCTTAACATTACACGGTTTATAACACCCTAATAATTAACCTAATACGCCTAGTCGTGATTAATTACTAGACTTTACTCTTTGCTTCAGTTCCTTAATCATGCTTTGAAAATACTTAGCGAAATTACGAGCCATTTTTTAAAAACATAATTGAAAACGTGACCACGCATAACGTGAACGATAATTGGGATAAAGCAGAAAACGAAGACATATCATGAAGAACACATCATATTGGCTCCATCATATGACATCCATAATTACATTTCACATAGATATTTTGCCTACCAACAGAGTTAAGCTAGGTGTAGGAAATCAAACCAACATAAATATATACAGATGGAAAAATATCCATTAACGGCACCTACTAATAACACTTCAAAGATAGGAATAGATATCCAAGCTCACGCGCAAATTTAGCGTACGTTCATCGAGGATAATAAGCTGGTTCACCAGATCAAGTACATCTACCAAGTGAGAGCATCAACGGGAAATCACAAACATCACCATCACTTTCTAAAAACGAGATGGAAAGAAAAGAAGAGGGAGTGAGAAACTTATAAAAGAATCTCAGTAGGTACTCACCTTATATGCATCGTGTCATCATCATCGTCTTCAAGAACCTCGGGGTTATTATGAAATAATGAGTATGCTAAGATTGATTTATTAAGTTCGAAAATATACTTTACCGAGGTCGTCGATTTTAATCATGCGTCTTATAATGCATCATAAACTTAGCATGTCATGTTTATAATGAACTTTTCCTTTCATATATAATGACATAGTTATGCATAAAATCACATCATATTCCTCATCATCATTTCATAATACTAAGCATAGCAGAACATCATATTTCTCATCATCATCTCATAAATACTATGCATAGTAGAACATCATATTCACATAATGCATTTACTTAGTTTTTTAGGTGACTTAAAGTTACTTTCATCATCATTTTCCTAGGCCACCCTACTCCACCTTTTGGAGTAATCTAGGTTATGAGCTCATACCTGCTAGTCGTCACAGCATATACTTATCCCTTTAGATAAGTAAGACCTGACTCTACCCTTTTGAGAGAACGGTTTAGGGGGCAAGAATCACCTTTTCACCACCTATAGTCTGGTGGGTCCAAAGGATCATTTCCTCATAAGTTTAAGTCACCATTAAGTCTTTGCATGTTATATCAATACAATTCTCAATTCATAATCATTCATAACATTTTCTCGTTTATAGTCTTATTATGGAATAATATATATACCAACTGTAATCATGCATCTGGAGATTCCCAGGAAAGAGGTGGGTCACAAATGGACACGCTTAAATACCAAGTCTTTAATAGCCAGAACCTTTTCAAATTACACTTTTATAGTAATATACTTTCTTCCAGCAACAAGGGTAAATTTTTAAATAACAAAGAATATTTCATTATTTTATGCATAAGCATTCTCATTGTTTGCAACAGCAACTATAACATGCAAGCCTGAAATCATTCAATGATATCAAATATTAATAAGCATCAAATCACTACATAGACTTATCATTTCATACTTCAAAGAATCATCATCATAAATTCTTACCAAAAAAATGTCTTAAACAACCGAAAACTTAATGGGTAACCTTAATTATCAAACTAATTAATCATGCATCTAAATGATTCATTATCATCATTACCATTAATTATAAGCCTTAAGAACATTATTAAACTATATGGGATAGCATAGGCAGCAAGTTATATTTAGGCTTCACGGTATGCTAAAAGTTGCATTTTTAACCCTTTTCGTTACCAGCTTTCCTTATGGTGCTAAAATTAATTACTAAACCAATTATGAATCATTCTCCCTTATCTAAACATAATAGAACCTGGTTCTTAAGGCCACTAAAGGCTCTAAGGAATGCATAAATTTCATTCTTAAGTTCTAGAAATCTTGCTTTTACGGTTTATTAGGAAGCTAGTTTTATCTCTAACATGCATAGAATCATTCCTTTAGCAATAAACCATAATTATCACAACTTCAAACATATTAAACCATCATCATATAGTAGTACTAAACTCAGATCAGTGGCTAAATCATGAACCTCACATAATTGCTTAAAATCACATTTTAAGTACATGTAAGATACTAGTTTCCCATAAAATCTTTGCAAAGCCTTAAAACTCTTTTAGAAACTAATTCTTTTTGTTAATTTGAAAGAAATTATAGAACTAAATCAGTAGTTATTTAAAATCACTTTGGGCCTACCTTAATCATGAGGCCGATTTATATATTGAAAGAATCTGATTAAAATTCTCACTTAAGATAAAAGGAGCAAGTCTTGAGCTTTAGAGATTTAGGTGATAACTAGAATCATAAACATGCTATGTAACCTAATTTTAATTTCTTTATAAGGTGATAACTTGGAATTATAAACATGATATGCAAGAAATTGAAGGCGGTAGCCTGCATCTGGACCAGTGGAGGGAAGAGAATCTTAAGAAACCGAAGCGCGGAGTCCGCATTGGTGAAGGGAGAAGAGAATTCTTATTACATCTTATTAAGCTCCAAACTCAAGACTTTTTAAAGAATGAATTCTTTGACTCCCATAATCTTATGGAAGCTTTAGAGTTTTTATTACCATAGTTCCAACTTTGCTTGTGATACTTGGGCAAGCCTTTGAACTCTAGGATCTTTAAGTGATGACATAAAATAAACTTGTCATGCGTTGATTCTTTTAGCCATTATAAAATAAAGTGAGAGCATAAAATAAATATGAGATGCATCCTCTTTATTATCTTTGAAGATTAAGTGACAACTTGAAACATAAACATGAAATGAAAGCTTGGAAATTTAAACATGAATATGCAAGTTCATTTATTCATTCTTGAGAATTTAGTGATGACATAGAAAGTAAACATGGTTATGCAAGGCATAAACTTAAACATGGATGCAAGTTCATTTTATTTCTTTACTAGAGCTCCTCTAAGACTTTAGAGAAATATAAATTCAACCTAATATATCTTAGCAAGACAAAGTGAAAAATACATCTTTCAAGTTCTAAACTCAAGATCTTTATTTTTACATCATAAAAACATCATTCTTTAAAGTTTTGTATCAAGTGGAATTTTCAAGCTTTAGAGGCTTAACTTGTGATGGATTTACAACCAACACTCAAGGTCCTCATCATCAAGCTATCATCATATTCCCATATAGGCCTTATGGCCGAAATGTTCAAAGGAAAAGAAAGAAGAAAATCGAATGGAAAAGCTAGAGAAAGTCCATGAAATCATCATTTTGAACCAAGAACAACACTTAGCAAAGCATAGAAATAAGCTTAAAGACAACTCCCTACCTAATTTTATTTGAAGGAAAGGAAAAGATCTTGGTTTCCTTAAGTGAAATGAAAGAAAATCTCTTTGAGAAATGGGAGAAGAAGTTTCAGCCAAGAGGAGGAAGAAATAAAGCTTTTGGTGCTTCTAAAAACTAGAATTGTGTAAGTTATGAACTAAGGCCTCTAACACTCCTTCAAGCATGCCTATTTATAGAAGATTTTGAAGCTCATAAATGGACAAGAAAAGGAGGAAAGTCTGACCAAATTTGAGGAGGAAACAAGGAAGAAAAATCATCTTGTTTGGTGGCTTAAAACATGGAATCATGTTTTCATGGTTCCTTGTTTTCATACCTTGGTTTTTGTGCATTCTTTGACAAATTTTCTGATGCATTATGGACCAATAATTTCGTCCATTACAGCCCATGGAAGATGAAATTTGTGTGTTCCATGTATTATTTAGGTGTAGGTAAGGTATTCTTGCAATTTAGAGAATTTACAATTAAGGGCTTAGGTGAATTAGTAAGCAATTTGAGTGTTTTTAAGCAATTTTGGGTTCTAATCAATCTAAATAAATAATTTTGACTCTAGATTAATAATTAAAATTTAATAAGCTTTAATTTGAGCCTAATATTGCTTAGGTTTCATTAGACGATCGAAAATCTCAAAATTCGCAAAGCTACAACAGAGGGGGCAAAATGGTCATTTCGCTCAAAAACTTCCCGAGGCCACCGAGCTTAACCAATGGACAATCATAACTTAAAAACATGTTTTAAAACATTTTAGTGAGGTTCGGCTCTAGGCATGCAAATCGGAGTTAAAACAGCCAGGTGTTTTGGTCATTTCGCGTTGGAGCTTAAAATTAGGATTCTTCTCCTCTATTAACACACATAACACAAACAATCCCTTATTATCATCAAAACATCCCCTTGAGGATGGGTGGGGCCCACGATCGTCATTTTCTAGTAAAATAATCTAAGGACATTTTGGTCATTTTACATGTACAAAAATCGGGGTTTGCACTCTTGCAAATCGCCCATAACCTCTTTTCTAATGTTATATTCCTTAGTTGAGGATTGTTTCAGTCTTGAATTTTATGTAAGAATTACTTAGGGTAATTTGGTAATGACATAAAAATTGGGCGTTACACGGTTGGTATAAAGCCAATCCATGCCAAAGATTACATCTAGACCTTTCAGGCTAAATCTAAGACAAAGGACCTATTTTCAACAACAAAACTACAGTTTAGACAACACCTACAAGTTCTAACAAGCTTTCCGTTAGGGCTAAGCAGGAAGATCAAAGGGAAGTTCTGACACATGTAATTTAAGGGATTCAACACAAGAGTTGGATATGAAAGAATGGGTAGCACCAAGTCAAAGAGTACAATTAAGGTTTTACCGTTCATTTGTACTTACCTTCCATGAGGTTCCATGACTTCATTGATTTTTCGACATTGGGGGTGAAGACTCTTCCTTGTTGTTGCGGCTTGGGGTTAGAGGCCGTTAGGTTCTTCTCTGCATCTCGTGAAAAGTGGCCAGGCTTTCATCAAGCAAACTCCCAGGCTTGCTCGACAAGGTAGATCTCCGTGAGTCTCAGCTTGGCACACACTGTGGTGGGGGTAGGTCTTGGGTGTGCAGCTAGGCCCTCTAAGGTGCTTTCCTCAGTTGTCATTTGGCCTCCCTTGATTGAGGTCTCTTTGGGGGCCTTGCGATTTGAGGGGTTTGGATTATGATCTTTGTTGAGGTTGAAAAGGCGGTCTATTTTGTGGTTTGAACTTTGGGGCTTGTGGTGCTAACTTCTTTGTGAAACCATTAGCCTTTGACGTGCTCAACTTTCTTTGGCCATCCTTAATGATGAGGCATTTGTTGACCAGGGTGGGAAATCCCTGTTCCAAATGGGTTACCGCAACATTAATCTCGAGCCTTAGCCCGGATTCGTACTTGACGCACTTCCAGGACTCGCCAGGGTTCCCTTGGTACATTCTTGAGAATTTGATGAGCTCCTCGAACTTGGCAGGATATTGAGCGATGCTCATGCCTCCTTGAGTCAATTGCATGAACTCAATGTCCCTACA
Organism: Dalbergia oliveri; assembly: GCA_030441495.1. Lineage (NCBI taxonomy): Eukaryota > Viridiplantae > Streptophyta > Magnoliopsida > Fabales > Fabaceae > Dalbergia > Dalbergia oliveri. The sequence continues at coordinate 18,796,115 of JAMLFY010000016.1, forward strand.
TTCCTTATAGACTTCGGGAAGACTTCTCATAGAAGTGAGCTTTAAATAGCTCCAAGTCAATCTAGATCCTGACCGCCTCCATTAGTCTCTGTGCATTGTCCACAAAGTCTGGCATCACCTTCTAGCATATAAGTGGCAAAAGTCACCTTTCTCCTTTCTATGTATGGAATCATAGTGAAGATTTTCTCCATGCTCTTGATCCATTCATCGGCCTGGTTAAGAGATTCCTTGAATGAAAGGTGGGTTGGCCTTGCGAAATTCCCTGAAACGGGCATGCTCCAGGATCTCGGGCATGTGACCACGGCCCGTGTCTGGTGGTCTCAGTCCATCCTCTCGACCATTGCCCTCATGGTCTTAGCCACATCGCGAAGGCTTCAGCAGTTTGTCTTAGTTAGGAGTCAAGTCCTATTTTGTTGCCGTCGTGCCATTGGTCCCTATGCACACAAAACAACAAACACTGAGGTGATTAGGCTCAATATTCTATGCAAAGTGGGTTAGTTACCATGGCATATGCAGATATAGGAGTCATGCATTTCCAATCCTTAAGCTCATCCTATTGATGGGATAACTTTGCATGACATAACTGCCGCATTATGCTTAAGAAGCATAGTAGTCCAATCCTCAAGCTCCTGAAGCAAAACCTCTCATACCAAAATGTAACACCCTAATATTTAACTCAGTACACCTAGGATATATTCAAGTTAATATTAGTTATTACTCTTTTGTCTAGAGTCTTAACATGGTTTTAGAAAATACTTAGGAAAATATGGTAAAATTTTTCTTTAATAAACAAAAATGTGAGCCATATGCACGCATAAAGTAAACTACATCGTTGCCTGAAATAAATATTAGGGGAAATCATGACATATCAATTGAAACCTAAAGCCATGAATGAAATAACATCACGGTTAGACATATAAATAATTATCAGAGAAGTAATAGTAGCATTAATACAGTCATCCTTGCATAACATGAAGAAACATGAAGAAAATACATCAGAATCTCCCATATACAATAGTGCATCTAAAATAGATAACCTCAAAAAGCAAATACTATCCTAAACAGGTACGGGTGTGTGCACTAGAGTCGCCACTACTCCTCCCATCAAAAGGAGGTACATACTAATCCAAGAAGCTAATTCAGGGTGGCCAAGCGGTGAAAGGTCGGGCATGTGCTCCATGCGGGGCACCATCCTTACACTGCCTCCTCAAGGGGTGATCAGTATCCTCGCTACCTAACTCCATGGGTACGGGGAGGAACCCACGGATGGGATGTCTGCTCAGAGGGTCAGTCTAGAATGAGTCGAGGGTGAGGGGGAATGTACTCGGGTAGGCGAGATGGCGGAGGCAGCATTGGGGGTACCCTCATATGCTCTCCTGGACAGTGTGTGCTCAAAGAGTAGGTCGTCGAATGAAGGGCAAAGTCAAAGAAGTGAGAAGCCAAAGCAACTGGCAAATGGATGATCGAGAAAGAAACATGCGCATAGAACAATGACCCACAAAATGATGACTGGTGTGTGCGTCAAAATGAAGCTCCCATGTTGGTATGTCAACGTAAATCAGAAAGTTGCCATCATCCTCTAAAGACGTGATGGAAAGAAAATATAGAGGAGTGAGAAACTTGGTAAGGAATCTCATTAAGGTATTCTCCTATCTTGGTGTTATCATCTACGTCTTTAGGAACCTCAGTTTCTTATAAAAGGTTAACATGCATAAGATTCAATTTTAAAGTTCTAAAGTACCATTTACCGAGGCCTATTTATTTTAGTATGCATCTTGGATGTCATGAATGCAACATACTTTATCATGAAATGCATGGCAATGCAAGGTATGATATACTAATTCCAATCATAAGAGATGTTCATAGATCATAACAATTGTAACACGACTTTCTTCAATTTATCTTTTAGGTGACTTAGATTAATTCTTTCATTTAGGGCCATCCTATTTCTCTCGCCTTTTGAGAGTTGTAGGTTATAAGCTCATACCTCACTAGTCGTAACTAGCATAATCTTATCCTATGATAAGTTAGCACCCAATTCTTGGAGTGCAAGATAGGGGCAATAGGATCACCTTTCATAACCTTTAATTTGAGAAGTCCAAAGGATTTTTTCCTTATTGGATCACCTCTATAACCTTTAATTTGGGAATCTAGAGGATCATTTCCATATATTTTTATGTCACCTTTATATTAGCATATTATGTTAAGATGTAAAGCCATAACCATATCATATACTTTTCTCATCCTCTTTTGAACCTTTGCAACTTTAAAATATTCCAAGTGAAATTATAACATGCCATATCCATTCAAAATCAAATAACTAAACATGTAAGACCTCAATTTCACATAATTCCTCAAGCATATGAAGAATTACAACATTTTACAGGATAAGTACTTTCGTTGCCTTATAAACGATTTAACCTCTAATTGGTAGACCCAACTTTCATATTTTTAATTCTAGATTGTTCTTATAAATAATTCGTATCCTTATGGCAACACAATAAGTAACCTTAGAACAGTAGCAAAAAAAAAATTAAAAAGCTTAATAAAAGGATGTCTACATTTAATAAGATATATATTCCATGAGTCAAAGTTCTCATGTGAGTTGAAATGGTGAGTCTTGAGCACTAGGTTAATCAAGTGATGGCATAATTTTAAACATGCAATGCAAGCTTCATTTTTAATCTTGGCATTATAGGGTGATGACAAGAAAACATAAGTATGCTATGCAAAGCTTTGAATTTAAATATGAGAATGCAAGCTCTGGTTTTAAATCTTTAAGTTTAGGTGATGACTTGAAAAAAAATAAATACGCAAACAATAAATGTAAACATGAATGCAAGTTCAATTTTTATTTTAGTGCTCTAAGCCCCTTAGAGTATTCACTCTAAATCAACAATCAACTTTAAGGTTGAAATAGGTAGGCTTCGAGTTAATTATTTAGGTGATATGAAAATGCAACTCTCGTTTTAATCTTTAAGTTTAAGTGATGACACGAAATAAATATGCTAGACAAGAAATGTAAACATGAATGCAAGTTCAATTCTTTATTTTAGTGCTATAGGCCCCTTAGAGTATTCACTCTAAATCAACAATCAACTTTAAGGTTGAAATAGGTAGGCTTAGAGTTAATTATTTAGGTAATAACATAAATGTAAGCATGAAATACAAAGCTTAAATATAAATATACAAGTGCAAGGACTTGAAGTATAAATATGAATACACTCCTTTTATTTCTTTGAATCCTAGGCTCAAGACTACCATTTAACATAATATCTTCATTTGCTAAAAACCCTTAAAAGTGAAACCTTCAAGCTTTAGAGGTCAAGTAAATGATGGTTTTGAAACCAACACCAAGCTCCTCATCATCAAGCCATGGTTTCTTCATTATATAGGCTACCAAAGTCGAAAATAAAGAAAGAAAGGAAAATAAGGAACCAAAAATGTGGAGAAGGAAGGAAGAATTAATATTACAACATCTTAAACCAATAGTAAAACAAAAGAAAAGAATAGGAATCTTTAAAACAACTCCTTACCAAGATTTTTTTCTTTTGAAAAGAGAAAAGCTTGGTCTTGAAATGTGATGAGAAGAACAAATCTTCCTTGGTGCTAATGTGATTTCGGCCAAGAGAAAAGAAAAGGAAGAAAGGTTTGTCTTGGGTTTTTGATCTTGGAGGTGGAGAGGTTATGTGTTTAAAGTAATATTTATGATGGTTGTGTGGTGGTTTGAGGTTAGGAAATGGTAGAGGATGATATCTCTTGGAAGAATGAAGAAGAAGGAGAAGAAGCACTCTTTGAGCTTAAAGAAAGAAAACTTGAAGTTGTAAGTATGAGCAATTATTTTTGCAAGCTTCTCTTCATGCCTATTTATAGAAAAATGAAACACAAGGGGTGAAATGGGGGAAGTGGCAAGGAAGAGAAAAATATCTTTGCATGACATGGCTTTGGGTATGGCTATGTATAGTTCAAGGCATGGCTTAAGGTGTGGCTTATGGTTCAAGGCATGGCTTAAGGTATGGTTAGTATGGTTCTTCAAGTATATTTTAATTGAATTTCAATATGTGATGGATAAAAAATGGGGAAGAGAAAATCTCATTTTAATGTTGGTTTATGGGTATGTTTAGAAGTTGATTTGGTTAGGTCATTGATTAGGGGTTGTAATTTAGTATTTTAGGTGAGAAACAAGATTTAAGGGTGCTCTTGCTTGATTAATGCAAATCTACCTTTATTAGGGAGGAATCTCATCATGTGACCTTTTTATAATTTAAGGAAATTGGAATGTGGATTTTACTATTAATGAAAATGTGACATAAAGTCTTACATCAAGAAAAGGATTTTGAGTTTCTAAGCAATGTTAGGTTCTAATTAACCTCAATTAATTTTTTTTCTCTAGATTAGTAATTAGAATTTACCAATCTTTAATTAGAGCTTAATATTGCTTAGGTTTCTTAATCATATCATTAGACCCAAATGCACTTAGGGGGCAAAACGGTAATTTTTTGCAAAAACCTTCTAGAGCTACCCAGGCTCAACCCGATGTTAAACATTACTTAAAATATCATTTCAAACCTTTGGGTAAAGTCCAGGCTACGGCACTTAATTCGGTGTTACTTAGCCCAGGGGCATTTTGGTCATTTTGGGTATTAGATCTAAAAAATGATTCTTCTACTCTATTACACATAATCCCTTTCAACATCAAAATATCCCCTGGAGGATGGTCGGGCTGGCAATCCTCATTTTCCTGGCAAAATGACCTTAGGGCATTTTGACCATTTGTACATGAGAAAAATTTGGGCGTTACATTACTCCCCTCCTTTAAAAGAATTTCGCCTTCAAAATCCATTACCTAGAAAAGCTCAAAGATAAAGCGTCTTCATATCCAACTCAAACTCCCATGTGAATTCTTTCCTTTCCTCGTCCCCATGATACTTGACTAGAGGTCCTGTCTTGGTTCTTAGTTGTTTGACTCCACTACAACATTTTTGTTCTTCCACGGGTCATAAAATGGCTATATGTAAGAAAACCGTTGCCTTTGGAATAGGCAACGGTTTTGCAACCATGGGATATGCGGCCGTTACCTCTCTTTAGGCAACTTTTGTATTTTCAGCAATATAAAAAAAAAAACCGTTGCCTTTATCATAGAATAGGCAAAGTTTTGTTAATACATATTAGGCAACGGTTTTATCTATTGCCTTTAATTTGGCAACGGTTTCACACTGTTGGATAATGTTGGGTAGTTGGAATATTTTTAACCGTTGCCAATTTTAAGCAATGGTTTAGAAGGCGTTGCTAGTTATAAGCAACAGTTTCCATATGTAGTCTATCTCAATTGGCAACGATTTTATAAGTGTTGTTACCCTAATTGACAATGATTTTATAAATAATACTAGTATTTATAAGGAACAATTTTACAAGTGTTGCCTGTTTCAATATATATATATATGTTTTTTTGTAATATGTTAGTCTAACAAAAATATTACAATAAAAATAAAAAATATTATAAATCAATTAATCCATGACAAGCTCATACATATAATTATCAAATCTTATTTTAAATCCATAAGATCCATGTGCACACATATTAATAACCTTTAATAAGTGGCATACATGCTAAGTCATAACACCTATAAATTACTATTTCAAAATCATATAACAAAAGGATATAAACTATGATAACATCTACTTAAGCATTGATAGTTACAAAACATTCACTAAGTATAAAAAGTCATGAAGCGAGCATCAAAGTCCTATATCATCTCAAGATCTTGATCTCTTTCACTCTTTATCTATTTGATCATCATGATCTTTGTGGTTGGGTTCTTCCTCTCAACTTGATTTTGCTGGAGAAAATCATGAAATTAAATACCATAAACATATAATCAATAAAACCAAACAAGGGTCAATATAAGCACAAGACACATATACAAGTGACTTTGAAAAAATTTTAGCAATAATAACTAGAGTAAACATTAACCAAGAGAAACAATAAGTAATTTAGTCACCACAATATAAGAGCACATCATCCATTAAAAAATGTGCCACAACACTAAGAATAACTAGTATAGTACAATAAGAACCAAAGTCAAACTACAACACTTCTCACTAAAATATAACACATACTCAACCAATCTACATTCTTTAATCCACTTCAAACTTAACTCCTAGAACTTTCTATCATAATAGAGATTAGTTGCACAAACTTAAACAATCCACACATACAATGCTACACAAAATATTTTCTTTATAGAGAAATAATTTTCTTATAAGAAAGTAGAAACAAATAGCCCAAAATCTATAGAAAATAGCATTGGAAACTAAAACGAGGCATCATACCAAGATAGCACAAAACAGCCTAAAGAAAAAATAGGCATTATGAAAAGAAACTTAACCTTCTTTGACATGTATGGATAAGAAACTAAAATATATAAGGACAGCGATATTGATTTGTAAGCATTGAAACCAATTATCAAATCTAGGAACAATAAATTGTATTAAGATTATAAGCCATCAGTTAGTTCGTATAAATTGAACCTTTTCATTATTTAAATCAGTAGGTGAATTGTTTGGACCACTAGAAGTGATCCCAATTGAGAGCCAAGGCCTCCATATCCAATCCTAAGCTATTTTGTTGCAAAAGTTTAACAAGAGACTTTAGATCATCCATCTCTTGTTGCATCACATCAACCTTACCTTCCAAGGAAGCTTTTTCTTTTGCATGTTGTTGTTTAAGGGCAGCTATCTCTTCACTTCTCTTAACATAGTTGGTGTGGTAACTCTCCCACAACAACACACTCTTCCTGCTTTTCCTTCCCAATAAGGATTGGAAGGCTCTATGGAGAGTCTAGAATTTTGACTCTCACTATGAAGATGTGCCTAATTTGAACAAATGTAATTGCAATTAAAATAACACAAATGTATGTATCACAATAATAGCTTGTATCCAATAGAAACTTACAATTACATCCAAAGTATCTTCATCCAATTGTTTGCCCTTCTTGCTTTGCGAGTTTCAATGAACATTTCTGGTTGGTTGTTCATTATTTTCCTTCCTAGCACACTAAATTTAATTCAAACATCACTTAGTAAAATGTAATTAGCATACATAAAAGTGACATATACTTATATATACATATGTAATTATAAATTTTGCATAAAGATGATACCAATCTTCACGTATTCTTGCAAAATTTATTGGTCCATCCAATGCCTAAACTTTTGTTGAGCCCATTTCGCATTTGCTGGCACATTTTCTACATTGCAATAAAGTGTTATTTATTCAAGCATCACATATGCATGAAGAATATATGCATGATGTAAATAATTATCGCATTAGATTTCAACTAGCTTACTTTGACATCTCATTTTTCCAATAAGCAATCAGCTTTCGAAAATGTGTTTCTGGTATGCCTTTTGGACGATTTTTCAGCATTTGGCTCATATTTTTGTAGTTTAGAAAATGCTTCTTCCTAATATTAGTCTTATGTCGTCTCCAAGCATCATTGATACGAGCAAGTACCAACTTTTTCCCTTTATCCTGGATTATGAATTTAGACTACAAAAATGAACAATGATTTTATTAGTAATAATCAAATATGTATCACAAAAAAAGGTAAGAAAGTTTCAATGTTCTTACTCGGACAAATTCCAAATAGAATCCTTGTCAGGAATAACTTTCCAATTTGTATAAGTCAAGGGACACAAATCCAATTCCTCCTATTGTACCCAAAAAGTAGCTTGAATCAGATACTACTTTGTCAGGAGGTCCAATTGGCTCCCCTTCATCATCAAGATAACTTCTACTCATTCTTCCATTGACCTTCCATGAATATTCAAGCATTGTGTCTTCCCAGGTTTTTCACCTTTGTCCCTATTATATTCACACAATGATACTATAAACAAAAAAAGAATTGAGTAGGGATAGCAACTCTAATAGCTTGGCCAAACCTAATACACTTGTACCAAGTAAAATACTCTTCACTATGAAATCATCATTCAATTAATTGCCAATCTTGTATTAGCCTTACATAGTTCCCTTACATCCTAAAAATCATCATATTACTTTGAATATTTTTTCCCAAAAATAAGAAACCATTTATTATAAAGCTAGAAAGCAATAGTATTGTGTTACTATGATTTAGAAGTGTACCATATAGACTTATATTTTAGGGATAAAGAAAGCTATTCATTCATGTGAATGAGTCATTATAATGCTTCAATGTTGAATATCCAAACTTGTACATCCATCCTAGCTAGACAATTAATCAATCAATCAATCATGAATTCCATAAACCCATTATGTGACATGACAAATAATGAAATGTTTTCATACATAATTAAGCACTTAACAAAATATTTCCATACGTTAAGTTAGAGTAGATATGAATAAATTACCTAAACAATAGAGGAATTCTTTCAGGCATGGCATGGAGAGTAGGAAAAGGAAAAAGAATTTGGACTATGGTTATGGTAGAGAATTGGGTTGGAATGTATATCATTGAAAACAATAAAAAACACTTGCTGAAAATAAACATATACAATGGTAAATTAAAGAAAATATATGTAGAACCTACAAATTAAAAATCCATAGGCTCCTCTTTTGCTAGTTATCTTACTTCTAGAATTCCTTAGCAGAATAAAAAGAGATAAAATAATTACCTTCTCTATTAGTTTTCTCTTGGCCCTCAGCCTTGTAATTGGATTGACATCTCCTCGGTTGGCTCTTTATATCATTGATTTCTTCATTCTAGCAAGTGCTCTTCTCCTTCATTGATTTCTTCATTCTAGACAATTGTTCTTCTCTTTCATCATGTTCTTTGTTTACTTGAAGTTGTCAATTGACATCACTTAAAATTTCCTTATTTTCGATCTCCTTACTTGCGCTTTGAGGAAAGTCATTACATTCTTCACTATTAGTTATTATTCCAATAGTGAACTTCCTAAATCCTGTTTTTCTAGACATCACTTCTTCTGTGGTCTTCTTTTGAGTCAAGCTGTATACTTAGGAGGCCTATGTTGCTCTTGCCTTGAGGTAGATCCTTCAGATAGGGTAATAGTTGTAGGTGTAGGCACCTTCATTTTCTTTAAATTGCGCTCCTTTCTTGAGTTGCAAGAGTTTTGATTCTTTTCCTTTTTCTTGTTTCCTAACATGCCCATCAACTTGAGCGTTAACTGTATTGGTCTCTTTTATCTTTGATGGCACCCTTTTTGTATGAGTCATCTTTTCTTCCTTGACTTTTTTGAACACTGCAAGCAATTCAGAACTTGACTTTACTTGGCTTTGGAAATCAAATGAATCCTTTGTTCATTTTCTGAAAGAAGAAAGTATGAAATTAATAAACAAAGGAAATTAGAAACAAATAGCATGAGATTAATAAACACATAAATAACATAGCAATAGAAAATTGCTATGCATGAAATAAAGGCAAAAAGTCACCTGATTATTTCTTGAAACGTGGCATACAAGAGTAATTTAACAGGCACTCAATTAATCAAATAGAATCCTCTTCACTTTCAACTTGAAGTGGTACAACTATGGATTCTAAATGACTATATGTGGCATATCTTCCTTAACCCATTGAACTTCACCATTATCTTTGGGTACACACAAATTAATTGCTTGATCAAATGGATCGCTTTGATAAGACTTTGGGCATCAAAATTAAACTCATCATTCATATTGAATAAATCCATCAATATTGTTTCCTGACATAATGCTTATTTTGATCAAAAGGGTCTTGGACATAGAAGCATTGGTGGACTTGAGAAGCTATCACAAAAGGATCATCCATATAACATCTTTTATTAAAGCGAAGAAGTTATACCATGATTCTCTTCCTTGCCTCAACAAATCACATTTAAAGAGAACAAATTTAAAATGGGAGTAATAATCTAACTCAATTATATCATTGATTGCTCCAAAGTATGTTATGGGTTTTGTCTTTGGATTTTCATCCTTGGAACTAGCAAAACTTGCTTTAGAACAAGTGTCACACCACTATTTTGAGTTGTATGCCTAGCATCATGTTCCTAAGTCTAAATTTGTATCCATTGATCAGATAACCTTAAAACCTTTTTGCAACCGCATTTGGCCCCCTGATAATTCTTTGAGTCTCTTTGGAACATGTTCATCCATAGCACGAGCTTTGAACCATTCACTAAAATCTTGACTTTGAGTTTTAGCTTTGCTCCATTTTTCTGCCTTTAATATGATTATTGACATAATCCTCGTGCTCTAAAATAAAATAAATTTGAGTTATTATCAAAATTGTAGCTACATTTTGTAACGCCAATTTTTACTAATTTTTACTATCATTAGGAATTACCGAATTACCGTAGGTAAATATTATATAAAATTTGAGACCAAACAATCCTTAATAAAGGAATATAACGTTAGAAGAGAAGTTAGGAGCAATTCGTGCAAGTATTGCAAACCCCAATTTTTGGACGTGTAAAATGACCAAAATGCCCTGAGGTTATTTTACTTAGAAAATGAGGATCGTGGGCCCCACCCATCCTCAAGGGGATGTTTTGATGTTAATAAGGGATTGTTTGTGTTATGTGTGTTAATAGAGGAGAAAAATCCTAATTTTGAGCTCGACGCGTGAAATGACCAAAACGCCCTTACCCTTTTTAACTTCAATTTGCGTCCACTTAGACCGAACCTCACTAAAATGTGTTAAAAGGTGTTTTTAAGCCATGATTAACCATTGGTTAAGCTCGGTGGTCCGGGCAATTTTTAAGTAAAATGACCGTTTTGCCCCCTCTTGTGCAAGTTTTACAAATTTTGAGATTTTTGATTCGTCTAACGAAACCTAAGCAATATTAGGCTCAAATTAAAGCTTATTAAATTCTAATTACTAATCTAGAGTCAAAATTATTTATTTAGATTGATTAGAACCTAAAATTGCTTAAAACACCCAAATTGCTTAGTAATTCACTTAAACCCTTAACCGTAAATTCTCTAAATTGCATGAATACCTTGCCTACACCTAAAAAATACATGGAACACACAAAATCCTCTTCCACAAGGCTGTAATGCACGAAATTATTGAGTAATAAGTCAGAAAATTATTACACAAAAATCCAAAGAATGAAAACAAAGAATCATGAAAACATGGAAACATGATTCCATGTTTTAAGCCACCAAACAAAATGATTTTTCTTCCTTATTTTTTTCTCTAATTTTTGGTCAGATTTCTTCCTTCCTTTGTCCATTTATGAGCTGCAAAATCTCTATAAATAGGCATGCTTGAAGATAGTTTAGATGCTTAGTTCATAACTTACACAAATTCTAGTTTTAGGAGCACCAAAAGCTCTCATTTCCTCCTCCTCTTGGCTGAATTCTTTCTTCAAGTTTTCAAGAATATTTTCTTTCATTTCACTCAAGGAAACCAAGTTCTCTTCCTTTCCTTCAAATCAGATTAGGTAGGGAGTTGTTTTTAAGTTTATTTCTATGCTTTGCTAAGTGTTGTTCTTGGTTCAAAATGATGATTTCATGGATTTTCTCTAGTTTTTCCATTTGGTTTTCTTCTTCCTTTTTTTTGAACAATTCAGCCATATGGCCTAGGTGGGACTAAGATGATGGCTTGATGATGAGGACCTTGAGGGTGGGTTGTGAATCCATCACAAGTTAGGCCTCTAAAGCTTGAAAGTTCCACTTGATGCAAAACTTTAAAGAATAATATTTTTATGATGTTTTTATGATCTTGAGTTTAGAACTTGAAAGATGTATTTTTCACTTTGTCTTGCTAAGATATATTGGGTTGAATTTATATTTCTCTAAAGTCTTGGAGGAGCTCTAGTAAAGAAATAAAATGAACTTGCATCCATGTTTAAGTTTATGCCTTGCATAACCATGTTTACTTTCTATGTCATCACTAAATTCTCAAGAATGAATAAATGAACTTGCATATTCATGTTTAAATTTCCAAGCTTGCATTTCATGTTTAAATTTCAAGTTGTCACTTAATCTCTAAAGATAATAAAGAAGTTGCATCTCATGTTTATTTTATGCTCTCACTTTATTTTATAATGGCTAAAAGAGTCAATGCATGGCATGTTTATTTTATGTCATCACCTAAAAATCCTAGAGCTCAAAGACTTGCTTATGAATCATAAGCAAAGAAATGAGATAATTGGAGTTAAAGAATTTATTCTTTAAGAAGTCTTGAGAATTGGAGCTTAAAAAAAATGTAATTCTCATCTCCCACCGGTCCTATGCGACTACCGCCGGTTGCTTAAGATTCTCTTCTCCCTCTCCTGTTCCTGCGGATACGCTAGTTTCTTGCATCATGTTTATATTACAAGTTCTTGCATCATGTTTAATTTTCAAGTTATCACCTTAAATCTTAAAGATAAAGAAATGGAATTGCATATCATGTTTATAATTCCAAGCTATCACCTTATAAAGATAAGATTAAAATAAGGTTGCATAGCATGGTAATAATTCAAAGATGTCACCTAAATCTCTAAAGCTCAAGACTTGCTCCTTTTATCTTAAGTGAAATATTTAATTATGAACATTCTTTCAAGTTATAAATCGGTCCCATGGTTAAGTTAGGCCTAAAGTCCTATGACTTCTTTCAAGTTTAACAAAAAGAATTAGTTCTAAAAGAGTTTTAAAACTTTGTAAGAATTTTATGGGAAGCTAGTAATTTATGTGTACTTAAAATATGATTTGATGCTTATTAAGAATTTGGTGTCATTGATTGATTCCCTGGTTTATATGTTATAGTTGCTGTTGCAAACAATGAAAACTTATGCATGAAATAAAGACATATTCTATTGGAATAAAGTGTATTCTAAGAGTGCAATTGGAAAGATTCTGGCTAAGGAAAGATTTGGTATTTAAGCGTGTCCATTGTGACCCACCTCTCTTTCCTGGGAATCTCCAGATGCATGATTACAGTTGGTATATATTATTTCGGCATAAGACTATAAATGAGAAAATGTTATGATGATTATGATATAACATGCAAAGACTTAAAGGTGACTCAAAATATATGAGAAAATGATCCTTTGGACCCGTCAAACTATAGGCGGTGAAAAGGTGATTCTTGCCCCTAGTCTGTTCTCTCAAAAGGGTAGAGACGGAATTTTTACTTATCAAAAGGGATAAGTATATGCTGGTGACGACTAGCAAGGTATGAGCTCATAACCTAGATTACTCCCAAAAGGGTGAAGTATAGGTGGCCCAGGAAAATGATGATGAAAGTAACTTTAAGTCACCTAAGAAACTAAGTAAATGCATTATGTGAATATGATGTTCTGCTATGCATAGTATTTATGAGATGATGATGAGAAATATGATATTCTGCTATGCATAGTATTATGAAATGATGATGAGGAATATGATGTGATTTTATGCATAACTATGTTATTATATATGAAAGGAAAAGTTCATTATAAACATGACATGCTAAGTTTATGATGCATTATAAGACGCATGATTAAAATCGACGAACCTCGGTAAAGTATATTTTCGAACTTAATAAATCAATCTTAGCATGCTCACTATTTCATAATAACCCGAGGTTCCTGGGGACGATGATGATGACACAATGCATCATGAGGTGAGTACCCTACTGATTCTTTTATAAGTTTCTCACTCCCTCTATTTTTCTTTCCATCTCGTCTTCAGAAACGGAAGGAAGCGTTCGTGAATCACATTGAGGCTAAGGGTAGCTGAACTTGAATCCTGCTAGTTTCACTCGTATATTTCAGATATCTATCCCTATCCCTGAGTGTTATTACTAGGTGCCATTAATGGATGTCCTTCCATCCATATATTATTTATGTTTTATTAGATTGCCTACACTTAGTCTTATTCTGTTGGTAGGCAAAATATCTATATGATATGTAATTATGGATGCTGTATGATGGAGCCAATATATTATGATGTGATGTTTGTAAATTCCTATGTGTCTTTTAAATTTTGCTAAATCATTCACGTTAAGCGCTCACGTTTTCAATTATGTTTAAAAAAAAAAATGGCTCGTAATTTCACTAAGTATTTTCAAAGCATGATTAAGGAACTGAAGCAAAGAGTAAAGTCTAGTAATTAATTAATCCTGCCTAGGTGTATTGGGTTAATTATTAGGGTGTTACATTTTGGTATCAAGAGTTCAATTCTCAAGAGCCTGAGGATTGGACTGACTATGCTTCTAAAGCATAATACGTTAGTAATGTCATGTGTAGATGTTTATCATTAGGATGAGCTTGAGGATTAGAAATACATGACTCCTTATGTTGAAAGTGCCATGGTAACTTGCTCACTTTGCATGGAATATTGGGCTTGATCACCTCAGTGTTGCCTGTTTTGTGTGTATAGGGACCAATGGCACGACGACAACAGACTAAGGCGGCACAGAATAACCAAGATAATGAGACCGCTGAAGCACTTCGCGACGTAGCAAGGACCATGAGAATGATGATGGAACGGATGGATCAGAATCGTCAAGCTAATATAAATCAAGGACATGAAATTCCCGAACATGCTCGTTTCGGGAATTTCGTAAGGCGAATCCACCTGTTTTCAAGGGACCCTGAATCCTAATGTAGCAGATGAATGGATTCGAAATATTGAGAAGGTCTTTGCTGTAGTTCCATGTTCAGAGAGCAGAAGGTCACTTTTGCCACCCACATGCTTGAGGGTGATGCCGGCTTTGGTGGGCTGGTGTTCGAAGACTCCTGGAGGCAACCGAAGTGGACATTGATTGGGAATTATTCAAGGTCCATTTTTACGAGAAGTACTTTCGGAGTCGGTTAGAAATGCTAAGGACATTGAATTCATGCAACTTGTCCAGGGGAATATGAATGTGGCTCAGTATACTGCAGATTTGAGGAACTCATTAAGTTCTCAAGGATGTACCAAGGTAACCCTGATGAGTATTGGAAATGCATTAAATACGAGTCAAGGGTTAAAGGCAGAACTTAATGTGGCAGTTGCGCACTTGGAAATCAGGGATTTCTCTACCTTAGTCAACAAATGCCGCATCATTGAAGAAGGGCAGAGAAGCTGGGTACTTCAAAGTCTAGAATATCATTAAAAGCTGACACCTCAAGGTCAACAGTTCAAGAGGCAAAATCGACCTCCATTTCCACATCAATCAAGATCACAAGTGCCACAAAGGAACTTTCATCAAGGAAGACCGAACAACAACAACAACCGCTATAATAATCCCAACAATCGCAACAACAACAATAATAACAATAAAGGGAAAGCACCACAAAGAGGTCCAGGCACCTCCACGACCCGTGCCATCCATGGAATGTCCCAAGTGCGGCAAGAATCATGGGAGCATGCCATGTCGAGCCGGAACAAACGTGTGCTACCGGTGTGGAAAACCAGGTCATTACTCAGAGAATGCACAGAAGGAACCCGCCAACCCCAAATCCCAAGCCAGGAATACCAAGGAAGGGTATTCACCGTTAATGCCTGAAGAAACGACAAAGTCACGAAATCTCGTGGAAGGTAAGTGTAATATGTATGGTAGAAACTTAATTGTACTGTATGATTCTGGCGCTTCCCATTCTTTTATCTCCCACTCGTGTGTTAAAACCCTTAACTTGCATATAACTGAGCTTCCTTTTGACCTTATTGTTTCTACCCTCCTGGAAAACCGTTAGGACTTGTAAATGTTGTTTAGATTGCCATTTTGTTATTGAGAATAGATCATTTGTTTTAGATCTCATTTGCTTACCCATGCAAGGTTTAGATGTGATTCTTGGCATGGATTGGCTTGAAGCCAACCGTGTACTGTTAACTCCTATGAGAAAACCATTACTTTTCTTCCTTCCCATTAGACCTAAGAAACCCATAAGTCTTTACATAACATTAGAATGGATTGTGGTAAGGGTGAGAGTAAAGGTTATATTTTCTTAGCCTAGTGATGAGACTTTGAGCAAAGTATCGATGAGATACGATAGTAAGAAATTATCCCGAAGTATTTCCAGATGAGATACAGAGTTTCCCCAGAGAGAGATAGAGTTTTCCATAGAATTGCTTGGTGCAGGTCCCATATCCATAGCCCCATCAGGATGTCCCCATTAGAGTTGACCGAGTTGAAAGCTCAATTGGAGGATTTATTGGAGAAAAAGTTTGTCAGACCTAGTGCGTCACCTTGGGGAGCCCTGTGTTGTTTGTGAAGAAAAAGGATGGGAGTATGAGGATGTGTGTTGACTATAGGCAATTGAATAAAGTGACAGTGAAGAACAAATACCCTTTGCCTAGGATAGATGACTTGATGGACCAGCTTAAAGGGCAATAGTGTTTTCTAAGATTGATTTGAGGTCAGGTTACCACAGATTAGGGTGAGAGATGAAGATATACCAAAAACGGCCTTTCGTCCCGATACGGCCATTTTGAGTTTGGAGTAATGTCCTTTGGATTAACCAATGCTCCGGCAATTTTTATGGATTACATGAATAGGATCTTTAGACCTATTTAGATCAGTTTGTGGTTGTCTTTATAGATGACATTCTCATCTACTCTAAGACCCACGAGGAGCATGAACGCCACCTAACTATAGTCCTGGAAATCCTGAAGGAAAAGAAACTATATGCCAAGCTTTCTAAGTGTGAATTCTGGTTGGATGAGGTGAAATTTTTAGGGCATGTAGTATCTAAGAAAGGAATTGCTGGAGATCCTAGTAAGGTGGAAACGGTTGTAAACTGGGAAAGACCAACCACGGTAACTGAAGTAAGGAGCTTCTTAGGTTTAGCTGGTTATTACCGTCGGTTTATCAAGGGATTTTCCAGATTTCCCTTCCTCTGACTAAGCTAACTAGGAAAAACACCTCTTTTTCATGGACCCAGAGTGTGAAAAGAGCTTTCAAGAGCTGAAACACAAGCTAACCTCAACCCCTGTTTTAGTGTTACCCGACCCCAATGTGCCTTTCGAAGTGTACTGTGATGCTTCGAGGAAGGGTTTGGGTTGTGTCCTGATGCAGGATAGGCAAGTGGTGGCCTATGCATCGAGGCAACTCAAGCCACATGAGGCAAATTACCCACCCATGACCTTGAGTTAGCCGCTTCGTGTTTGCTCTAAAGATTTGGAGACACCATTTATACGGAGTGAGGTTTGAGGTGTTTTCTGATCACAAGAGTTTGAAATATCTCTTTGATCAAAAAGAGCTAAACATGAGGCAAAGAAGGTGGATGGAGTTTTTAAAAGATTATGATTTCGGGTTAAACTATCATCCAGGTAAAGCTAATGTTGTGATGCCCTAAGTAGGAAATCCTTACAAGTGTCCCGTTTGATGGTGAAAGAGATTGAGTTAATTGAGCAATTTAGAGACCTCAACCTAGGAATGACCTTGACCACTAAGGGCATAAGAGCTTGTCACCTTAGTGTGACAAGTGAATTCAAGGAAAGAATTGCTCAAGCCCAAAGGAAAGATAGAATTTCAAGAGACCTTGAGGGGGAAGAGCTTGGGTTTTACCCAAGGGAATGATAGTTTATGGAGGTTTGAAGGTCGTATATGTGTACCTGCTAGTGGTGACCTCCGAAAGGATATTTTGGAGGAAGCCCATAAGAGTCATTTCACCCTCCATCCTGGTGCCACCAAGATGTATCAAGATTTGAGGAAGATGTTCTGGTGGCCTGGATTGAAAAAGGATGTGTGCACATGGGTGAATAAATGCTTGGTATGTCAAAAGGTGAAGATTGAGCACCAAAGACCCTCTGGAATGTTGCAACCCCTATCAATCCCCGAGTGGAAGTGGGATAGTATCTCCATGGATTTTGTAACTGGACTCCGAGGAACCAAGCGAATCATGACGCCATTTGGGTAATAGTGGATCGGTTGACTAAGTCAGCCCACTTTTTACCTATTAAGGTGACTTATTCCTTGGATAGGTTAGCACGTTATATATTCAGGAGATAGTAAGGTTACACGGAGACCGTCGACGATAATCTCGATTGATCCGCGATTCACGTCACGGTTTTGGGAGAGCTTTCAGAAGGCGTTTGGTTCAAGCTGTGTTTGAGCACGGCTTATCACCAACGGACGGTCAATCTGAAAGAACTATCCAAACTTTGGAGGACATGTTGAGGGCTTGTGTTTTAGATCAAAGAGAGAGTTGGGATAAGTACCTCATTATTGAATTTGCATATAACAACGTTATCATGCAAGTATCGGTATGGCACCATACGAGGCCCTCTATGGACGGAAGTGTCAATCACCTCTATGTTGGTATGAGCCCGGAGAGCAAAGTCTACTTGACCGGATATTGTGAGGGAAACGACGAACAAATCAAGAAGATTAGGGATAGATTCAGCTCAAAGTCGCAGAAAAACTATGCGGACAAGCGGCGAAAACCGCTAGATTTTCAAGAAGGGGACCATGTGTTCCTAAGAATCACCCCCACCACAGGCATAGGCCGAGCAATGAAAGTAAAGAAATTGAGCCCCAGATTTCTTGGTCCATTTGAAATCCTTAGCAAAATAGGATCTGCAGCCTCCGTATAGCCTACCCAGGAGTCTTCCAACCTTCATGATGTTTTCCATGTCTCCCAGTAAGGAAATATCATTCTACCCAAGTCATGTACTAGAGCCAGAACATGTACAATTAAGAGATGACCTAACGTTTAACTTACCACCCACGAGAATCGTTGACCGAGGAGTTAAGTTAAGGAACAAGGTTGTACCCTAGTCAAAGTAGCATGGGGACAAGATGAAACCGAAGAAGTTACATGGGAGCTGGAATCAGATATGCAAGCAGGTTCAGAGCTATTCTCAGTAACGAATTTCGAGGGCGAAATTCTTTTTAAGGAGAGTAATGTAACGCCCCAATTTTTACTGTAATTTTTACTATCATTAGGAATTACCAAATTCCGTAGGTAAATATTATATAAAATTTGAGACCAAACAATCCTTAATAAAGGAATATAACGTTAGAAGAGAAGTTAGGAGCAATTCGTGCAAGTATTGCAAACCCCAATTTTCTGTACGTGTAAAATGACCAAAATGCCCCTGAGGTTATTTTACTAGAAAATGAGGATCGTGGGCCCCACCCATCCTCAAGGGGATGTTTTGATGTTAATAAGGGATTGTTTGTGTTATGTGTGTTAATAGAGGAGAAAATCCTAATTTTGAGCTCGACGCGCGAAATGACCAAAACGCCCTACGGTTTTTTAACTCCAATTTGCGTGGACTAAGCCCGAACCTCACTAAAATGTGTTAAAAGGTGTTTTTAAGCCATGATTAACCATTGGTTAAGCTCGGGTGGTCTCGGGCAATTTTTAAGTAAAATGACCGTTTTGCCCTTTCTTTGTAGTTTTACAAATTTTGAGATTTTTGATTTCTAACGAAACCTAAGCAATATTAGGCTCAAATTAAAGCTTATTAAATTCTAATTACTAATCTAGAGTCAAAATTATTTATTTAGATTGATTAGAACCTAAAATTGCTTAAAACACCCAAATTGCTTAGTAATTCACTTAAACCCTTAACCGTAAATTCTCTAAATTGCATGAATACCTTGCCTACACCTAAAAAATACATGGAACACACAAAATCCTCTTCCACAAGGCTGTAATGCACGAAATTATTGAGTAATAAGTCAGAAAATTATTACACAAAAATCCAAAGAATGAAAACAAAGAATCATGAAAACATGGAAACATGATTCCATGTTTTAAGCCACCAAACAAAATGATTTTTCTTCCTTATTTTTTTCTCTAATTTTTGGTCAGATTTCTTTCCTTCCTTTGTCCATTTATGAGCTGCAAAATCTCTATAAATAGGCATGCTTGAAGATAGTTTAGATGCTTAGTTCATAACTTACACAAATTCTAGTTTTAGGAGCACCAAAAGCTCTCATTTCCTCCTCCTCTTGGCTGAATTCTTTCTTCAAGTTTTCAAGAATATTTTCTTTCATTTCACTCAAGGAAACCAAGTTCTCTTCCTTTCCTTCAAATCAGATTAGGTAGGGAGTTGTTTTTAAGTTTATTTCTATGCTTTGCTAAGTGTTGTTCTTGGTTCAAAATGATGATTTCATGGATTTTCTCTAGTTTTTCCATTTGGTTTTCTTCTTCCTTTTTCTTTGAACAATTCAGCCATATGGCCTAGGTGGGACTAAGATGATGGCTTGATGATGAGGACCTTGAGGGTGGGTTGTGAATCCATCACAAGTTAGGCCTCTAAAGCTTGAAAGTTCCACTTGATGCAAAACTTTAAAGAATAATATTTTTATGATGTTTTTATGATCTTGAGTTTAGAACTTGAAAGATGTATTTTTCACTTTGTCTTGCTAAGATATATTGGGTTGAATTTATATTTCTCTAAAGTCTTGGAGGAGCTCTAGTAAAGAAATAAAATGAACTTGCATCCATGTTTAAGTTTATGCCTTGCATAACCATGTTTACTTTCTATGTCATCACTAAATTCTCAAGAATGAATAAATGAACTTGCATATTCATGTTTAAATTTCCAAGCTTGCATTTCATGTTTAAATTTCAAGTTGTCACTTAATCTCTAAAGATAATAAAGAAGTTGCATCTCATGTTTATTTTATGCTCTCACTTTATTTTATAATGGCTAAAAGAGTCAATGCATGGCATGTTTATTTTATGTCATCACCTAAAAATCCTAGAGCTCAAAGACTTGCTTATGAATCATAAGCAAAGAAATGAGATAATTGGAGTTAAAGAATTTATTCTTTAAGAAGTCTTGAGAATTGGAGCTTAAAAAAAATGTAATTCTCATCTCCTCACCGGTCCTATGCGGACTACCGCGCTCAGTTGCTAAGATTCTCTTCTCCCTCTCCTTGGTCCTATGCGGATTACGCGCTCAGTTTCTTGCATCATGTTTATATTACAAGTTCTTGCATCATGTTTAATTTTCAAGTTATCACCTTAAATCTTAAAGATAAAGAAATGGAATTGCATATCATGTTTATAATTCCAAGCTATCACCTTATAAAGATAAGATTAAAATAAGGTTGCATAGCATGGTAATAATTCAAAGATGTCACCTAAATCTCTAAAGCTCAAGACTTGCTCCTTTTATCTTAAGTGAAATATTTAATTATGAACATTCTTTCAAGTTATAAATCGGTCCCATGGTTAAGTTAGGCCTAAAGTCCTATGACTTCTTTCAAGTTTAACAAAAAGAATTAGTTCTAAAAGAGTTTTAAAACTTTGTAAGAATTTTATGGGAAGCTAGTAATTTATGTGTACTTAAAATATGATTTGATGCTTATTAAGAATTTGGTGTCATTGATTGATTCCCTGGTTTATATGTTATAGTTGTGTTGCAAACAATGAAAACTTATGCATGAAATAAAGACATATTCTATTACTGGAAGAAAGTGTATTAATGTAAGAGTGCAATTGGAAAGATTCTAAGGAAAGATTTGGTATTTAAGCGTGTCCATTGTGACCCACCTCTCTTCCTGGGAATCTCCAGATGCATGATTAGTTGGTATATATTATTTCGGCATAAGACTATAAATGAGAAAATGTTATGATGATTATGAATGAAGAATTGTATTATGATATAACATGCAAAGACTTAAAGGTGACTCAAAATATATGAGAAAATGATCCTTTGGACCAATCAAACTATAGGCGGTGAAAAGGTGATTCTTGCCCCTAGTCTGTTCTCTCAAAAGGGTAGAGACGAATTTTTACTTATCAAAAGGGATAAGTATATGCTGGTGACGACTAGCAAGGTATGAGCTCATAACCTAGATTACTCCCAAAAGGGTGAAGTATAGGGTGGCCCAGGAAAATGATGATGAAAGTAACTTTAAGTCACCTAAGAAACTAAGTAAATGCATTATGTGAATATGATGTTCTGCTATGCATAGTATTTATGAGATGATGATGAGAAATATGATATTTTGCTATGCATAGTATTATGAAATGATGATGAGGAATATGATGTGATTTTATGCATAACTATGTTATTATATATGAAAGGAAAAGTTCATTATAAACATGACATGCTAAGTTTATGATGCATTATAAGACGCATGATTAAACGACGAACCTCGGTAAAGTATATTTTCGAACTTAATAAATCAATCTTAGCATGCTCACTATTTCATAATAACCCGAGGTTCCTGGGGACGATGATGATGACACAATGCATCATGAGGTGAGTACCCTACTGAGATTCTTTTTATAAGTTTCTCACTCCCTCTATTTTTCTTTCCATCTCGTCTTCAAAAAGAGGAAGCGTTCGTGAATCACATTGAGGCTGTCACGGGTAGCTGAACTTGATCCTAGTTTCACTCGTATATTTCAGATATCTATCCCTATCCCTGGAGTGTTATTACTAGGTGCCATTAATGGATGTCCTTCCATCCATATATTATTTATGTTTTATTAAATTGCCTACACTTAGTCTTATTCTGGTAGGAAAAATATCTATATGATATGTAATTATGGATGCTGTATGATGGAGCCAATATATTATGATGTGATGTTTGTAAATTCCTATGTGTCTTTTAAATTTTGCTAAATCATTCACGTTAGCGCGGCTCACGTTTTCAATTATGTTTAAAAAAAAAATGGCTCGTAATTTCACTAAGTATTTTCAAAGCATGATTAAGGAACTGAAGCAAAGAGTAAAGTCTAGTAATTAATCAGAACGCCTAGGTGTATTGGGTTAATTATTAGGGTGTTACACATTTCCTTAAAAAGAAGTCCATAGACAGAAAATAGGAAGTGCACCTTATATATTCATTGACTTCATCAAGTTAAATAAGTATATCGATGCGCTTGCATCAATGAATTGCTATCTAGAGGAAATGGTCCCTCTTTTCCACCATTGGATGACCCAAACATGTAAAATAAGAAGCAGCTTTAGGTTCAATTGCATCACAATTTTCATAGTTTCTAGCCATTCTACTTAACCTTGTCTCCACATGAGAGTTAAATATCTTGAGCAAAATGTCAAGCATTCCTCAACCAAATATCCCTCAGCAATAGAGCCTTCAAGTTCTATCCTATTAAACATAGGACTTTAATTTACACAAATATCTTTCAATAGGGTACATCCATCGAAGTTGGACGGTCTCACAACCTCACCTCGTTTGCCAGATGGATAGGCAAATGTACCATTATATCAAAGAAGCTAGGAGGAAAAATTCTTTCTAGTTGGCATAAAATTTCTGCAATATCCACTTCCAAATGATCTAAATCATTATTTTTAACAACTTTTTGGCACAAGGAACGAAAGAATGAACCAAGACAAATTAAAGGGCTAGCCACTTGATTATTCATTGTGCATTTGATTGCTATTGTCAGCAAATAATGCAACATGAAATGTGCATCATGGCTCTTATAACCTTATATTTTTTCTGAGCAACATGAACACACGAGAAATATTTGATGCACTACCAGTTGGTAGCTTTGTTGCCTTTAAAATACCACAAAAGGTAGATTTTTCTTCTAAAGTAAGTGAAAAACACGCTTTGGCAAATATTGCTTTTTTGCCACCATCAATCTCCTTTGGCTAAAGCTTCTTTCTTATGCCCATATCTTTTAGATCATAACGAGCATTTGCATGATCTTTAGATTTCCTGAATGTCTAAAAGGTCCCAATTATGTTATCACATACATTTTTCTCTATGTGCATAACATCTAGATTGTGCCGCAATGTATTATGTTTCTAGTAAGGTAGCTAAAAATAGACTTTTTTTCCATGGATTGCTATTGGTTTTCTTTTGCTTCTTCCCAAACACATTGCAAAAATCTTTCAAGTCTTCAAAGATTTGTACCCATCTAATGAAGCTGGTGAAGACCTAATTCTTCCTTACCATTGAAAGAGCTTTTATCCTTCCTATAAGGATGATCCATATCAAGAAATACGATGATCCATATAACACATCTTTCAACTATGTTTCAAATACCTTTGAGCAAGTCTCATGATTACAACAAGGACATGCTAATTTACCTTTTGTGCTCCAACCAATAACATAGCATAAGCTGGAAAATCACTAATAGTCCATAAAAGAGCTGCACGTAGTTGAAATGTTTGGTTCATTGATGCATCATACATTTCTTCTCCAACTTCCACAAAACCTTCAACTCTTCAACCAATGGCTTGGAGATACACGTCAATGTTATTTCCAGGTGAACTTGGCCTAGGGATTAGCAAGGATAGCATACAAAACTTAGGTTTCATGCACAACCATGGAGGAAAATTATATGCCACCAAAACCAAGGCCATGTACTGTGGAAATGCCCATGGTTCTAAAAGGATTAAATCCATCACTAGCTAGCCCTTGTTGTATATTACGAGAAAATCAAATTAGGATGAAGCCTATTAAAGTCTTTCCATGCTTGGCCATCAACTTGGTGTCTAACTTTCCATCTTTTGAACGCCCTTTCTCATGCTATCTTAATGAATCAGTGTTTTTGAACACATGAATAGCCTCTTAAGTCGAGGAATTAGTGGAAAGTGCCTTAAAACCTTTGTAGGCACAAGTTTTTTCTTCAAATTTCTATCCTCCGAATCTATGCCAAGATTTTCTACATACAGTGAAGCTCCACAAACAGAACAAAATTTGTCTTCTTCATACTCATTCCAATATAGTATGCAATCATTAGGACAAGCATGAATCTTTTTATAACTAAGACCCAAATCTTTTACCATGGCCTTGGTTTTATTGAAAGAATTGGGAATATTTAAATGAGGCATAGCTTCTCAATAATTCAGTGAGCGGTAAAAGAAGCATTGCTCCAACCATGCAGACACTTCAATAAATACATTCGAACTACGAATGACAACTTAAAAAATTTTTGCAGCCTGAATACAACTTCTTGTTTTGCCTCCTCAACTAACTTGTAGAACTTTTCGCATCTTCATTTGGCCTATCACAAAATTTATCTCCTTGCGCCACATCTCTAAATGTATCATGTAGTAATCCATCGATGTCATCAAGAAATTCATGTTCATCATCTGTGTCATCACAATCAACATCCATAGGGCTTATCCACTCTCCATGGTTAACCACAGTATAGCCTTTCTGGAATCCCTTGCTTATTAAATGATCAAAAACTATATCCCTTTGCTCCCAAATAGAGTTGTTACACTTAGCACAAGGGCATAAGATTTCTCCTCCTTGTAGTCTTCCTTGAGAGAAAGCAAAATCCAAAAATGATTCAACACCACGAATATACTCTTCACTATATCTTGGCAAATTAGTCCACTCCTTATCCATCGCTTTTTGTCTAGTAGAATAAGAAATATATTATAACATGTGAATTAACTGAGATACACATGATTTTCTCAAATAAAAGTGGATTACAATATGAATTTCAACATAAGAGTTGATGACTAAAGCATTGATGACAAGTATAATAAAGTTTAATCAATCTACTCATAGCATAATGTCCAAATATAAACCCCAAAACAATCAAGCTATCAAGAAAAGATTAAATTTATAAAGAAAATAAAAAGCTAAATGGCTTACTTGTTCCAAAGTGGCAGAGGCAAATAGGATTGTCTCAATTTGTGCGATTCAAGATGCTAAAAAGATTGTGTATTATCGTAAAGAAGTACAAACAAAATTAGTTATTTTTACTCATCCTAAGGATATAGGTATAGTATACAATGAAAACATCAAATATCACTCAACCCAAAGATTACCAACATCAAAGTTCGATAGGGCCCAAAAAATTTTTAATGAGATAACTTACGCCTACTCTATGTTAGTTTTAACTAGACATAAGACGCTATGATTAGATAGCATGTAAGTCCACAATCAATACTAGGTTTAATGGGTCAAGGCCATACAATTAACAATGAACAATGACAAAATATTATCAAACATATAGGTTCATACATATAAATGACTTAAAGATTTGTGAACATATAGGATCTCTTAGGTAATGAAGTAGTGAATCGTTACTTGAGAAGAAACTTCAAGAAGGCTTAGAAAGAGCGGAGTTAATGTCAAATGACAATAAAAGAAAGATGGAAAGCTATGTAGAAACTGATTATCTGACAAAGAAACAAATGGCCCCATTACTCCAAGTCTATAACTAGACGAAATCATTAACAACCAAATTAACAATCAGCAAATTAACACCAAAATCAACTTAAATAAATTTAACACCACAAACCAGTCAACAAATTATACCAAAAAGAGAGAATTTATCGTAGTCATAAAGCCTAATTTTCCTTATGGAGCCCAAATATAAAAGTATTTTTTTCACCTTATAAAGAGAGGTATCATCTGGATACCAAAAATTTAGTGATTTTAAGAATCTCTTTCTTAATCAACGTAAAACTAGTTTAGCCAATAATCAATTTGAATTGATTTGCAAGACTTATATCAATAATATTAGGTTCAAAAGACCAAGTATCACTTTTATTGTAAATTAAGTAATGTAATTTTCACAAAGGAAAAACAATGAAAAAGAAATTGGCAAGAAACAATGGAAAGAAGTATATAGAGAAATTATGGTCAAAGACTAAATTGTGACTCATTAATTGGTGGTTATTCATCAGCACCAACCATTTAATTTAGTAGACTTGCCACTAGCTGGGCACCACTCTGTGCTTTGAATATGAAATTCCTTACTTAATCCAATTACAGGCTTTTAAATTCAAGTAATCAAAGGCAGGACAAGTAAATGTACAGCTCAGGCAAAGGTCAAATAGTTAACTATTGATGAACATATTTTAAAGCGAAAGGTCCTGGAAGTCATGCCAAAGAGTAATCTACCTAGTTGTCACCTCTTTCAAACTAGTTGTTAGTAATACTTGTTGTGATGTTAGATAAAATAGTAAAATTATCAACCTCTAGACTTTGGAGAAGGAATTCAAATCATGCCATGAAATTTGCCATTATTGCTGTTTATGATATATGCATTAAAGTCAAGACAAATGAGGGAA
This sequence comes from Dalbergia oliveri, assembly GCA_030441495.1. Taxonomy (NCBI): domain Eukaryota; kingdom Viridiplantae; phylum Streptophyta; class Magnoliopsida; order Fabales; family Fabaceae; genus Dalbergia; species Dalbergia oliveri. Next base: position 18,822,969 of record JAMLFY010000016.1, read on the forward strand.
GTCTTCCAATATCATGGGATACTTCTGATAATAGCTATTGTTCAAGCCACTTGGAAATGCCACAATCTCTTGTTACATACAATTATTACCACCTAGCTTCATACAATTATTACTACCTAGCTTTTTCTACCTCTAACTTATTACAAAATTCATACCTTTAGAAATATTTAACTTGCATATGATTAATAGTAATCTATAGAATAGTTTTATGGATTGACAGGTAAACCAGCAACACAATCCCAAGCCAATCTGGTAAAGCCACCAATAAACTAGTGAAACACTAACCCAACCTTCTGACTAGGTCCACCTCCAGCCCAAGTTAAACATTAGAGATCTATAGTGTGTATAAATTAGAATGCTCTACTCCTAAATTCAAAAAGGATATGCATGTATACAAATCTATCTCTTTTATCCACCTCCAGTAAGAGAATTAGATTTCTTGCAATGACAAGCTGGCTATTGATGGTGAGGAAGTCCTTCATGTTAATCTTCTCAAGCTGTTCATTTATGATTTTTGTCTCCAAGTTAAAGACCATCTAGTTCTGACCAAGATTGCTTCTCAACTTATCAAGGCAGTACAATTTAAATCTCTATGTAACAAAGAATACAAATTTAGTTGATTTTCAAGTGATGGTGAGAACAATGTAGCTACCCATATTCCAAGTGCAGCAATTCTACCTCATAAATATCTTCAACGCTCTAAGGAACCACCCATTCTTCAATAAGCTTCTTGTCAGTGCACGTGGCCTCATGAACTGCAAGAAGAGTTGAATTGTGTAGGAAATTTTCTTATATATATTGTGATGCTATTATATGTTTGCTTAATTTAAACATTAAGCATACCAATTAGACAAAGGGGGTAAGCATTATGGTGATACATTCCTACAAATATGACAATCAACGAAGGCACAAACAAAACTCAAGATTTCGTTTTTGTGTTTCTTTTTTTTTCCTTTCTGTAATAAACTTGTTCCATTTTCACTCACAAGACGAGAGATAAGAAATAATCGAGAGAAGATGACATAGTGAGAAAGCATCCTGAAGAGAGCATCGCCTTCAGCACGCACACGAAGCACCATCACGGAGGTTGCGCATCGCCTTCAGCGCGCACGGGAAGCACCACTGCCAGGTCATGCGGGGAAGATGAGGAGGGCAATATGAGGCGAAGCACCAGTCGATGACAAACACCTGCAACGGAGGTAGAAGGCGATGGCCAAGGCGGTGGCCAGAGACTGACGTTCCAGGCACGGTGGAGGTGCATGACGTTCCGCGAGGACAGCAACGAACCAGGAGGAAAAAGCTAAGGCGGTGTTAACAATGCCCGTGACGTTCATTCCCAGAAGACTCGCAGCGTGGATAGCTTTAAGGCGGTGTGACGGTGCCGGGGAAGCCGAACAGGGAGGGAGAAGCAAGGTGGTGCCAAGTTTCCTTTTTCTTTTTGGTTTTGGGCCAAAATGGTTTTGGGTCAAGGAGTTTAACAAATGTGGTGGGAAGGGAATTTTGTTCCCACCACTTAGTATAGATATAACACATTAGGGAACGGTTTTCTATATGTACTCTAAGTTTTATCTATATTAACAACGGTATTAAAATGTATCAATTATAAATTTATATAGGAAACATTTAAATAACCGTTGTCTAAAATAAAAACAATACAACAATTCATAAACCGTTGCATATTTATACTAAGACAACGGTTTTATATTGTTGCAATAGCATACTATATAAATTCCACTACACAAGCAACGGTGAATAAGACTCTTACCAGGCCATTTTAAGCAATGGTTTTTTAGGCATTGCCAAATTTGGCGTTCCGTAGCCAGAAATGTTGTAGTGTCCTCTTCTCTACGATCCTCGTAGGGGGTAGGTTAAATGTCAGGTCTTCCCTTAATTGTACCTGCTCTAGCTCTAATACATGGCTTAAGGTTAGACTCGTATTTCCTTAGCGGGGAAATATGGAAGACATCATGGAAGTTGGATAGAGTAGGGGGTAGGGCTATATGGTATGCTACGTTTCCGATTCATTTAAGGATATGAAACAAATAAAGTCTGGGCTCAATTTCTCAATTTTCATGACTCAACCTATGCCTATGGTAGGAGTGATCCTAAGGAACACATGTTCCCCTTCTTGAAATTCTAGCGGCTTTCGCCGTTTGTCGTATAGCTTTTCTATCGACTTTGAACAGTGAGAATTATATCCCTGATTCTCTTGATTTGTTCCGTTGTTTCCTTCACGATATCGGCTCCTAGTAGGCTTTGCTCTCGGGCTCGTACCAACACAAAAGGTGGCTGGCATTTCCTCCATCCAGGGCTTCATATGCCGTGCTAATGCATGATAATTGTTGTTATATGCAAATTTGATCAATGGCAAGTACTTGTCCCAACTCCCTTTCCCAAGATGCATGCCCTTAGCATATCTTCAAATGTTTGGATAGTCCTCTCGAATTGCCCATCTATTTGAGGGTGGTAGTCGTACTTAGGCATAGCTTTGATCCAAATGCCTTCCTGAAAGGCTCCCCAAAACCGTGACGTAAATCGCAGGTCTTGATCCAAGATTATTGTCTATGGTACTCCTTGCAATCTTATGATCTCTGGATATATAACTGAGCCAACCTATCTAAGGAGTAAGTTACCTTAATAGGTAGAAAGTGGGCTGACTGGGTCCCGTCCATATTACCCATATGGCATCATGACCAGCTTAGGTCCTTGGTAGCTCAGCTACAAAGTCCATGGAAATATTATCCTACTTCCACTCGGGGATCGACAAGGGTTGTAATATTCAGAGGGCTTTAGGTGTTCAATCTTCACCTTTTGACAGACTAAGCACTTACATACCCACAAACTCATGTCCTTTTTCATTCTCGGCCACCAAAACATCTTTTTCAGATCTTGATACATCTTGGTGGTACCAGGGTGAATGGTAAAATGGCTTTTATGGGCTTCCTCCAAAATCTCTCAGAGGTCACCACTTGTTGGGACGGATAGAACCTTCAAACCTCCATACACCATCAGCATCTTGTGTGAAACCTTTTAACTTTTCACCTCGACCGCCTCTAGAATTTCTTGAAACTCCTTATCTTCCCATTGGGCTTGAGTGATCCTTATCCTAAAGTCACTTGTCACACTAAGATGGCATGCTTTGATGCTCGAGTGGTTATGGTCATTCCTAGTTAAGTCTTAAACGTTTTGATCAACTCCACCTTCTTAACCATCATATGAGATAGGTGCAAAGTTTTCTTACTAAGGCGTCAGCCACTACATTGGCCTTGCCAGGGTGGTAATTTAGCCGAAATAATAGTCCTTCAGAAACTCTATCCACCTTCTAGTCTCATGTTTAGCTCTTTTTGATCAAAGAGGTACTTCAGACTCCTATGATCGGAAACACCTCGAACTTCACTCTATACAAGTGGTGTCTCCATACCTTTAGAGCAAACAATGCTAACTCTAGATCATGGGTGGGGTAGTTCGCTTCATGAGGCTTGAGTTGTCTAGATGCATAGGCTACCACTTGCCTATTTTGCATCAATACACAACCTAAATCTTTCCGGAAACATCACAATACACTTCAAAAAGTACATTGGGTAAGGCAACACTAAGATAGGGGTTGAGGTCAACTTCTCCTGCAACTCTTAAAAGATCTTTTCACACCCAGAGTCCAATAAAGAGGCATTCTTCCTGGTAAACTTGGTTAAGGGCAATGAAATTTGGTAAATTCTTTAATAAACCTATGGTAATATCCTGCCAAACCTAAAATGCTCCTAACCTCCATTCCTGTGGTAAGTCTTTCCTAATTCATCATAGCCTCTATTTCCTGGGTCAACAGCAATGCCTCCTCTTTAAACTACATGCCCTAAAAAATTTACTTCCTCCAACCAAAATTCACACTTAGATCGCTTGGCATATAGTTTCTTTTTTCTTTAGGATCTCTAGTACTATCTTCAAATGAAGCTCATGCTCCTCATGGGTCTTAGAGTAGATGAGTATGTCATCTATAAAGACAACTATGAACTGATCAGATAGGTCTAAAGATTCTATTCATGTAGTCCATGAATATAGCCGAGCATTTAGCCCAAAGGACATAACAGTGAACTCAAAATGGCCATATCGTATGAAATGCCGTTTTTGGTATATCCTCATCTCCTCTAATCCTGGTGATATCTTGACCTTAGATCTATCTTTGAAAATACTACGCCCCATTCAATTGATCCATCAAATTGTTGGTCCTAGGCAAAGGGTATTTGTTTTTCACGCCACTCGGTTCAAGTGCCTATAATCGACACACGCCTTCATGCTATCTTTCTTCTTTACAAACAACGAGGCTCTACACGTGATACACAAGGCCTTTCAAACTTCTTTTCTAGTACGTCCTCTAACTGAGGTTTAACTTGAGTTCCAAATGGGATATCCTATAAGGTGCTATGGATATGGGTCCCATTCCTGGAAGCAATTCTATTGAAAATTCTATTTCTCTTACCGGGGAAACTAGGTATCTATTCAGTAAATACTTTGGGATAGTTCTTCACAATGGGTATTTCATCAAAATTTTGCTCAAAGTCCACATCACTAGCGGGCTAGGAGAATGTAACCCTTAGTCTCTCCCTATCACGGTTTACATCTCCAGCATTTATGTAAAAGCTTAAGGGTTTCCTAGGTTCACTGGGAATAGGAAGGAAGATGATTGATTTTTCATAACAATTTAACATTACACGGTTGGCGTTAAGCCAATCCATGCCAAGGATTACATCTAGACCTTTCATAGGTAAACAAAACTAAATCTAAGACAAATGACCTATTTTCAACAACAAAGCTATAGTTTAGACAACACTACAAGTTCTAACAGGCTTTCCGTAGGGTAGAAATAGTAAGTCGAAGGGAAGTCTTGAAACATGTAATTTAAGGGATTCAACACAAGAGTGGGATATGAAAGAATGGGTAGCGCCATAGTCAAAGAGTATAATTAAGGTTTTACCTTCATTTACTTTCCATGAGGTTCCGTGACTTCGTTGATTCTTTCGACATTGAAGGTAAAGACTCTTCCTTGTTATTGGCTTGGGGTTGGGGGCTATTGGGTTTCTCTCTGCATCCTCGCGAGAAGTGGTCGAGCTTCCTCTGGTAGTAAACTCCAGGCCTACTAGGTAGGTCTTCGTGAGGCTCGCACTTGGCACATATTGCGGTGTAGGTCTTGAGTGGCTGGCCCTCTGGTGCTTTTCTTGGTTGTCATTTGGCTTCCCTTGATTAAAGTCTCTACGGGCCTTGTGGTCTAAATGGGGTTCTGGATTGGCCTTTGTTAGTTGGAAAGGGCGGATATTGCGGTTTGAACTTTGGGGCTTATGGTGCTAACTTCTTTGCAAACCATCAGCCCTTGGCGTGCTGAGCTTTCTTTGGTCGTCTCAATGGTACTGCATTTGTTGACCATGGTGGGGAAATCCCTTATCTCCAAATGGGCTACTGAACATTAATCTCGGCCTTCAACCCAAATTCGTACTTGATGTACTTCTATATTCGTTAAGGGTTCCCTTGGTACATTCTTGAGAATTTAATGAGCTCCTGAACTTGGTAGTATATTAATGATGCTCATGCCTCCTTAAGTCAATTGAATGAACTCAATGTCCCTGGCATTACTTCCAGACTTAAAAGTACTTCTCATAGAAGTAAGTTAACGCTCCCAGTCAATCTAGATCCTGGCCGCTCCATTAGTTTCTCTGTACCGAATCCACCAGAATTCATGACCTTCCAACATATAAGTGGCAAAGGTTCTGCCCTTTGTGGACGGAATTCCAGTAAAGATTTTCTCCATGCTCTTGATCCATTTGTCAACGTGGTTTTTCAGGGTTCCCTTGAATGAAGGGTTGGCCTTAAATTCCTGAAATGGGCATGCTTGGGCATCTCAGGAGTATTGTGATCACGGCCCGCGTTCTTGGCGGTCTCGGTCCATCCACTTGATCATTGCCCTCATGGTCCTAGCCACATCATGGAAGGCTTAGCTCTCCGTTGTCTTGGTTAGGAGTCGAGGTCCTATTCTATTGCCATCATGCCATTGGTCCCTATGCACACAAAACAACAAACCTTGAGGTGATCAGGGCTCAATATTCTATGCAAAGCTGGTTAGTACCATGGCACGTACAGACATATAATAGTCATGCATTTCCAATTCTTAAGCTCATTCTTGATGGGACAACTACACATGACATCCTGCGCATTATGCTTAAGAAGCAGTAGTCAGTCCAATGCCAGGCTTTGTGAGAACCAAATGCTCTAATACCAAAATGTAACACCCTAATATTTAACTTAGTACATCTAAGATGTATTCAAGTTAATTATTAGTTATTACTCTTTTGTCTGAGTTCTTAACTCTGTTTTAGAAAATACTTAGGAAAATATGGGTAAAATTTTTCTTTGATAAACAAAAAAAACTTGAGCCATATACACGCATAAAGTAAACTACATCGTTGCCTTGAAATAAACATTAGGGGAAGTCATGACATATCAACTGAAACATAAAACCATAAATGAAATAACATCAGGTTAGACATATAAATAGTTATCAGATAAGTAGTAGTAGCCTTAATAATCATCCATGCATAACATGAAGAAACATAAAGAAAATACATTAGAATCTCCCATCTACAACAGTGCATCTAAAATATATAACCTCAAAAAGCAAAAGAAGGCTATCCTAAACAGGTACGGGTGTGTGCACTAGAGTCAGCTGCCGACTCTTACTCCTCCCATCAAAAATAGGTACATTCCCAATCCACTGAGCCAATTGGCCGGGTGGCCAAGCGGTAAGAGGGTCGGGCATGTGCTCCACAATGGGGCACCATCCTCACCCCGCCTTCTCAAGGGCTGGTCACGGTATCCTCGCTACCTAACTTCATAGGTATGAGGGGAGGAACCCATGGATGGATGTCTGCTCGGAGGGTCGTCTTAGAAAAGTGAGTGGGAACGTACTCTGGGTAGGCACAGATGCGAGGTAGCATTGGAGTACGATATGCTTTCCTCGGGGTGTGCGCTCGAAGAGTAGGTCGTCGGCAAAGGGCAAATGACGGAATTGAAAGTTGGTAATGGTTGGGCAAACGGCTAATGAGAAAAATGAACATGCGCAAGAACAACAATCCACAAAATGGTACGACTGGTGTATGGTAAAAATGAAGCTCCCATGTTGGCGTGTCAATGGAAATCACAAAGGCCAGCCATCTCTCTGAAGACGTAACGGAAAGAAAAGATAGAGGGAGTGAGAAACTTGTAAAGAATCTCAGTAAGGTATTCTCCTATCTTGGTGTCATCATCTACGACCTCAAGAACCTCAACTTTCTTTGTAAAAAGGTGAACATGCGTAAGATTCAATTCTAAAGTTCTAAAGTACCATTTCCGAGGCCCATTTATTTAGTATGCATCTTAGATGTCACGAATGCAACATACTTTATCATGAAATGCATGGCAATGCAAGGTATGATATACTAATTCCAATCATAAGAGATGCCATAGATCATAACAATTATAACATGACTTTCTTCCACTTATCTTTTGGGTGACTTAGATTAATTCTTTCTCTCATTTAGGGCCACTCTATTTCTTTCACCTTTTGAGAGTTCTAGGTTATGAACTCATACCTCACTAGTCATAACTAGCATAATCTTATCCTATGAAAAGTTAGCACAGACTCTTAGAGTGCGGGATAGGGGCCATAAGATCACCTTTCATAACCTTTAATTTGAGAGTCCAAAGGATCATTTTCTTATTGGATCACTCTCATAACTTTTAATTTGGAGGAGTCTAGAGGATTATTTCCATATATTTTTAAGTCACCTTTATATTAGCATATTATGTTAAGATGCAAAGCCATAACCATATCATATACTTTTCTCATGCTCTTTTGAACCTATGCAACTTTAAAATATTCCAAGTGAAATTATAACATGTCATATCCATTCAAAATCAAATAACTAAACATGTAAGACCTTAATTTCACATAATTCCTCAAGGATATGGAGAATCACAAACATGTAAGACCTCAATTTCACATAATTTCTCAAGCATATGGAGAATCATAACATTTTACAGGATAAGTACTTTCGTCGCCTTATAAACGATTTAACCTCTAAATTGAGTAAACCAACTTTCATATTTTTAATTCTAGATTTGTCTTATAAATAATTCGTATATTTATGGAAACACGATAAGTAACCTTAGATCAGTAGCAAAAAATAAAAAAATTAAAGAGCTTAATAAAAGGATGTCTACATTTAATAAGATATATATTCCATGAGCCAAAGTTCTCATGTGAGTTGAAATGGTGAGTCTTGAGCACTAGGTTAATCAAGTGATGGCATAATTTTAAACATGCAATGCAAGCTTCATTTTTAATCTTGGCATTATAGGGTGATGACAAGAAAACATAAGTATGCTATGCAACGCTTTGAATTTAAATATGAGAATGCAAGCTATAGTTTTAAATCTTTAAGTTTAGGTGATGACTTGAAAAACAAATATGCTAGACAAGAAATGTAAACATGAATGCAAGTTCAATTCTTTATTTCTGTGCTCTAGGCCCCTTAGAGTATTCACTCTAAATCAACAATCAACTTTAAGGTTGAAATAGGTAGGTTTCGAGTTAATTATTTAGGTGATATAAAAATGCAAGCTCTCGTTTTAATCTTTAAGTTTAAGTGATGACATGAAAATAAATATGCTAGACAAGAAATGTAAACATGAATGCAAGTTCAATTCTTTATTTTAGTGCTCTAGGCCCCTTAGAGTATTCACTCTAAATCAACAATCAACTTTAAGGTTGAAATAGGTAGGCTTAGTTTAATTATTTAGGTGATAACATAAATGTAAACATGAAATACAAAGCTTAAATATAAATATGCAATGCAAGGACTTGAAGTATAAATATGAATGCACTCCTTTTATTTCTTTGAATCCTAGGCTCAAGACTACCATTTAACATAATATCTTCATTTGCTAAAAACTCTTAAAAGTGAAACCTTCAAGCTTTAGAGGTCAAGTAAATGATGGTTTTGCAACCAACACCCAAGATCCTCATCATCAAGCCATGGTTTCTTCATTATGTAGGCCACTAAAGCAACAAAAATAAAGAGGGAATAAAAGGAAAATAAGGAACCGAAAATGTGGAGGAGGAAGGAAGAATTAATATTACAACTTAAACCAAGAGTAAAACAAAAGAAAAGAATAGCAATCTTTAAAACAACTCCCTACAAGATGTTTTTCTTTTGAAAGAGAAAAGCTTGGTCTTGGAAATGTGATGAGAAGAACAAATCTTCTTTGGTGCTAATGTGATTTCAGCCAAGAAGAAAGAAAAGGAAGAAAGGTTTGTCTTGGGTTTTTGATCTTGGAGGTGGAAAGGTTATGTGTTTAAAGGAATATTTATGGTGGTTGTGTGGTGATTTGAGGTTAGGAAATGGTGGAGGATGGTAGCTTGGAAGAATGAAGAAGAAGGAGAAGAAGCACTTGAGCTTAAAGAAAGAAAACTTAAAGTTGTAAGTATGAGCAAGTGTTTTTCCAAGCTTCTCTTCATGCCTATTTATAGAAAAATGAAACACAAGGGGGTGAAATGGGGGAAGTCGCATGGAAGAGAAAAATATCTCTTTGCATGACATGGCTTTGGGTATGGCTATGTATGGTTCAAGGCATGGCTTAAGGTATGGCTAAGTATAGTTCAAGGCATGGCTTAAGGTATGGCTAGGTATGGTTCTTCAAGTATATTTTAATTGAATTTCAACATGTGATGGATGAAAAAAATGGAAGAGAAAATCTCATTTTAATGTTGGTTTATGGTATGTTTAAAAGTTGATTTGGTTAGGTCATGGATTAGGGATTGTAATTTAGTGTTTTAGGTGAGAAAATGAGAATTAAGGTGGCTCAAGACAAGATTTAAGGGTGCTCTTGCTTGATTAATGCAAATCTACCTTTATTAGGGAGGAATCTCATCATGTGACCATTTCCATAATTTAAGGAAATTGGAATGTGGATTTTACTATTTATAAAAATGTGACATAAAGTCTTAGATCAAGAAAAGGATTTTGAGTTTCTCTAAGCAATCTTAGGTTCTAATTAACCTCAATTAATTTTTTTTACTCTAGATTAGTAATTAGAATTTACTAATCTATAATTAGAGCCTAATATTGCTTAGGTTTCGTTAATCGTATCATTAGACCCAAAATGCACTTGGCAGAAGTAAACGGTAATTTTTTGCAAAAACCTTCTGGGGCTACCTGGGCTCAACCCAATGTTAAACATTACTTAAAACATCATTTCAAACCTTTGGGTAAAGTCAGCTAATCGGCACTTAATTCTGTGTCATTCACAGGGGCTTTTCATCATTTTGCGCATCGAAAACTCAAAATGAGATTTTTTTGCTCTATTAGCACATGTAATCCCCTTTCAATGTAACACCTAATAATTAACCCGATACGCCTAGGTCTTATCTGATTAATTATTAAACTTTGCTCTTTGCTTCAGTTATTTAACCATATTTTGAAAATACTTAATGAAAATTACGAGCCATTTTTTTTAAAAAAACATAATTGAAGACGTGAGCCGCGCATAACGTGAACGATAATCGAGATAAAGAAAACGAACAGGCATACCATGAAGAACACATCATATTGGCTCCATCATATGACATCCATAATTACATTTCACATGGATATTTTGCCTACCAACAGAGTTAAGCTAGATGTAAGCAATCGAACAAAACATAAATAATATATGGATGGAAAAACATCTATTAACGCACCTATTAATAACACTCAGAGATAGGAATATATATCTGAGTTCACGCTAAGATCTAGTGATACGTTCCTCAAGGATAACAAGTGGTTCACAAGATCACATGCATCTACTAGGTGAGAGCATCAACGTGAATCATGAACATTACCATCACTTTCTAAGACGAGATGGAAAGAAAGAAAGAGGGAATGAGAAACTTATAAAAGAATCTTAGTAGGTACTCATCTCATATGCATCGTGTCATCATCATCGTCCCAGGAACCTCGGGTTATTATGAAATAGTGAGCATGCTAAGATTGATTTATTAAGTTCGAAAATATACTTTTCGAGGTTTGTCCCTTTATCATGCGTCTTATAATGCATCATAAACTTAGCATGTCATGTTTATAATGAACTTTTCCTTTCATATATAATAACATAGTTATGCATAAAACCACATCATATTCCTCATCATCATTTCATAATACTATGCATAGCAGAACATCATATTTCTCATCATCATCTCATAAATACTATGCATAGCAGAACATCATATTCACATAATGCATTTACTTAGTTTCTTAGGTGACTTAAAGTTACTTTCATCATCATTTTCCTGGGCCACCCTATACTCCACCCTTTTGGGAGTAATCTAGGTTATGAGCTCATACCTTACTAGTCGTCACTAGCATATACTTATCCCTTTTGATAAGTTAAAATCCCACTCTACCCTTTTGAGAGAATGGGCTAGGGGGCAAGAATCACCTTCACCACCTATAGTCTGATGGGTCCAAAGGATCATTTTCTTATATAAATTTAAGTCACCATTAAATCTTTGCATGTTATATCATAATACAACTCTCAATTCATAATCATCAGGATGCATAAACATTCTCATTGTTTGCAACAGCAACTATAACATGCAAGCCAAGGAATCATTCAATGATATCAAATACTTAATAAGCATCAAATCACTACATAGACTTATCATTTCAAACTTCAAAGAACCATCATCATAAATTCTTACCGAAAAACTATCTTAAACAACCGAAACTTTAGAATTGGGTAACCTCAATTATCAAACTAATTAATCATGCATCTAAAGGATTCATTATCATCATTACCATTAATTATAAGCCTTAAGAACATTATTAAACTATATGGGACAGCATAGGCAGCAAGTTATATTTAAGGCTTTACGTGTAGAAGTTGCATTTTTAACCCTTTCTCGTTACCCTTTCCTTATGGTGCTAAAATTAATTACTAAACCAATTATGAATCATTCTCCCTTATCTAAACATAATAAAATCTGGTTCTTAAGGCCACTAAAGGCTCTGGACAGAATGCATAAATTTCATTCTCTAAAGTTCTAGAAATCTTGCTTTCACGGTTTTTCTGAAGCTAGTTTTATTTCTAACATGCATAGAATCGTTCCCTCAATAAACCATGATTATCACAATTTCAAACATATTAAACCATCATCATACAATAGTACTAAACTTAATCAGTGGCTGAATCATGAACCTCACATAATTGCTTAAAATCACATTTTAAGTACATGTAAGATATTAGTTTCCCGTAAAATCTTTGCAAAGCCTTAAAACTCTTTTAGACTAATTCTTTTTGTTAATCTTGAAAGAAATTATAGAACTAAATTAGTAGCTATTTAAAATCACTTTGGGCCTACCTTAATTATGAGGCCAATTTATATATTGAAAGAATCTTCATGATTAAAATTCTCACTTAAGATAAAAGGAGCAAGTCTTGAGCTTTAGAGATTTAGGTGATAACTAGAATCATAAACATGCTATGCAACCTCATTTTAATCTTGTCTTTATAAGGTGATAACTTGGAATTATAAACATAATATGCAAGATTTGAAATTTAAACATGATGTGAGGTCCATATTATTATATTCACGAATTAAGGTGATCTGCTTGAAATATAAATATGATTATGCAAGCTTGGAAATATAAACATGATGCAAGAGCTTGAAATAAATAGAAACTGCGGCAGTCCGCATTGGACCAGTGAGAGAAGAAATCTAAGAAACCGGAGCGGTGTTAGTCTATTACCGGTGAAGGGAGAAGAGAATCCTTATTACATCTTATTAAGCTCCAAACTCAAGACTTTTAAGAATGAATTCTTTGACTCCAATAATCTTAAGGAAGGTTTTTATTACCATGGTTCCAACTTTGCTTGTGATACTTTGGCAAGTCTTTGAGCTCTAGGATCTTTAGGTGATGACATAAAATAAACATGTCATGCATTGATTCTTTTAGCCATTATAAAATAAAGTGAGAGCATAAAATAAATATGAGATGCATCCTCTTATTATCTTTGAAGATTAAGTGACAACTTGAAACATAAACATGAAATGCAAGCTTGGAATTTAAACATGAGAAATGCAAGTTCATTTATTCATTCTTGAGAATTTAGTGATGACATGAAAGTAAACATGATTGTGCAAAGCATAAACTTAAACATGGATGCAAGTTTATTTTATTTCTTTATAGAGCTCCTTCAAGACTTTAAAGAATTATAATTTCAACCCAATATATATTTTAGCAAGTCAAAGTGAGCTTTAAAGATTTCATTATTAAGCTATCCTAGAAAACTTTCTTAGGCCTTGGGCCGAAATCATGGTAAAGAAAAGGAGAAGTTCAAGAGTCATCTAGAAATGAAAAATTGTTAAACATCATTTTAAACTAAAGACAAAGCTTAACAAGAAATGAAACAAAGTGTAATATATTTTTCAAGTTCTAAACTCAAGACCTTTATTTTTACGTCATAAAAACATCATTCTTTAAAGTTTTGCATCAAGTGGAATTTTCAAGCTTAGAACCTAACTTATGATGGATTTACAACCAACACTAAGGCCCTCATCATCAAGCTATCATCATATTCCCATATAGGCCTTATGGTTGAAGTGTTCAAAGGAAAAGAAGAAGAAAACTGAATGGAAAAGCTAGAAAGTCCATGAAATCATCATTTTGAACCAAGAACAACACCTAGCAAAACATAGAAATAAGCCTAAAGACAACTCCCTATGTACGTCTCAATTTTTTTACTATCGTTATAATTACCGAATTACTTAGGTAATTCTTACATAAAATTTGAGACCAAACAATCCTTAATAAAGGAATATAACGTTAGAAGAGAAGTTAGGAGCAATTCGTGCAAGTATTGCAAACCAGATTTTATGTACGTGTAAAATGACCAAAATGCCCCGAGGTTATTTTACTCAGAAAATGAGGATCGTGGGCCCCACCCATCCTCAAGGGATGTTTTGATGTTAATAAGGGATTGTTTGTGTTATGTGTGTTAATAGAGGAGAAGAATCATAATTTTGAGCCCGACGCGTAAATGACCAAAACGCCCCGGCGTTTTAACCTCAATTGCGTGCCGACTTAGCCGAACCTCACTAAAATGTTTTAAAAGGTGTTTTTAAGCCATGATTAACCATTGGTTAAGCTCGGGTGGTCTCGCAATTTTTAAGAAAATGACCGTTTTGCCCGTCTTTGTGTAGTTTTACAAATTTTGAGATTTTTGATTGTCTAACGAAACCTAAGCAATATTAGGCTCAAATTAAAGCTTATTAAATTCTAATTATTAATCTAGAGTCAAAATTATTTATTTAAATTGATTAGAACCTAAAATTGCTTTAAAACACTCAAATTGCTTACTAATTCACCTAAGCCCTTAACCGTAAATTCTCTAAATTGCATGAATACCTTGCCTACACCTAAATAATACATGGAACACACAAAACCCTCTTCCATGAGGCTGTAATGCACGAAATAATTCAGCCATAATCATAAGAATTATTGCAAGATAATGCACTAAAACAAAATGCCAAAAAATTCCCTAAAAACATGGCATAAAACATGCCATAAACAAGAAATGATTTTCCTCCCTTTGTTCCCCATGAAAAATCCAAAAATTATGCCTCCTCCTCTTGTCCATACATGAGCTTAAATCCTCTATAAATAGGCATGCTTAAGGAGTCTTAGATGCTTGCTCAAAATTTACACACATTCTAGTTTTTCCAAACACCAAAAGCTTCATTTCCTCCTCCTCTTGGCTGAATTCTTTCTTCAAGTTTTCAAGAATATTTTCTTTCATTTCACTCCAAGAAACCAAGTTCTCTTCCTTTCTTTCAAATCAGATTAGGTAGGGAGTTGTTTTTAAGTTTATTTCTATGCTTTGCTAAGTGTGTTCTTGGTTCAAAATGATGATTTATGGACTTTTCTTAGCTTTTCATTTGTTTTCTTCTTCATTTTTCTTTAACCAATTCTGCCATATGGCCTAGGTGGGACTAAGATGATGGCTTGATGATGAGGACCTGAAAGTGGGTTGTGAATCCATCACAAGTTAGGCCTCTAAGCTTGAAAGTTCCACTTGATGCAAAACTTTAAAGAATAATGTTTTTATGATGATTTTATGATCTTGAGTTTAGAATTTGAAAGATGTATTTCTCACTTTGTCTTGTTAAGATATATATATTGAATTTGTATTTCTATAAAGTCTTGAGGAGCTCTAGTAAAGAAATCAAATGAACTTGCATCCATGTTTAAGTTTATGCCTTGCATAATCATGTTTACTTTCTATGTCATCACTAAAATTTCAAGAATGAATAAATGGACTTGCATACTCATGTTTAAATTTCCAAGTTGCATTTCATGTTTATATTTCAAGTTGTCACTTAATCTTCAAAGATAATAAAGAAGTTGCATCTCATATTTATTTTATGCTCTCACTTTATTTTATAATGGCTAAAAGAATCAATGCATGACATGTTTATTTTATGTCATCACCTAAAGATTCTAGAGCTCAAAGACTTGTCCAAATATTACAAGCAAGAAATAAGCAAAGATTTCAATTTTCTTAAGATTATTGGAGTTAAAGAATTTATTCTTTAGAAGTCTTGAGATTGGAGCTTAAAAGATGTAATAATTCTCCTCCCTCACCGGTTCCTGCCAATTGCCGTCGCTTCGCTTCTTAAGATTCTCTTCTCCTCCCACTTGTCCGATGCTACTACCGCCGTTTCAGTTTCTTGCATCATGTTTATATTTCAAGTTCTTGCATCATGTTTAATTTTCAAGTCATCACCTTAAATCTTAAAGATAAAGAAATGGATTTGCATATCATGTTTATAATTCCAAGTTATCACCTTATAATGACAAGATTAAAATGAGGTTGCATAGCATGTTTATGATTCTAAGATATCACATAAATCTCTTAAGCTCAGACTTGCTCCTTTTATCTTAAGTGAAATTTTAATTATGAAGATTCTTTCAAGTTTTAGCAAAAGGAATTAGTTTCTAAAAAATTTTTAAAGCTTTGCAAGGATTCTACGGAAACTAATATTTTATGTTCACTTAAAATGTGATTTTATACAATTATATGAGGTTCATGATTCGGCTTTGATATGAGATTAGTACCAATAAATGATGATGATTTAATATGTTTGGAGTTGTGATAATTATGGTTTATTGTTAAGAGAACGATTCTATGCATGTTAGTGACAAATGCTTCCTAGAACAACCGTAAATCTAGAATTTACCTAGTCTTTGACCTCTTAAGTTTATCCAATGCCAAATCTATTAGTATGTTATAATTTTGTCTAAGATTAGTTAGCCACGAAAACTTGGTATCAATTAGTGTAGGATTTATCTCGAACACTAAAAATGAAACTAGTAACTAGAAAATTAAAAGCAAGATTTTTTTAGAACTCTAAAGAATGAAATTTATGCATTCTGTCCAGAATTATTAGCAACTATAAGAACCAGATTTTATTGTGTTTAGATAAGGGAGAATGATTCATAATTGGGTTAGTAATTAATTTTGGCATCGTAGGGAAGACGGTAACGAGAAAGGTTAAAAGCAACTTCTAGCATACCGTAAAACTTTAAGAATGACTACTGCCTATGCTGCCCCATATAGTCTAATAATGTTCCTAAGACTTATAATTAATGGTAATGATGGTAATGAATCCCTTAGATGCATAATTAATTAGTTCAATAATTGAGGTTGCCCGATTGAGAGTTTCTGTTGAGACAGCTTTCGATAAGAATTGATGATGATGCCTCCTTGATGTTTTAAATGATAAGTCTATGTAGAGATTTGATGCTTATTAAGTATTTGATAATATTAAATGATTTCATGGCTTGCATGTAATAGTTGCTATTGCAAACAATGAGAATACTTACGCATGAAAAATAAAGAAATATTACCCTTGTTATTGGAAGAAAGTGTACTACTTAAAAGTGTAATTTGGAAAGGCTTTGGCTAGGAAAGACTTGGTATTAATGTTCATTTGTGACCACCTTCTTCCGGAATTTAATGTATTATTACAGTTGTATATATTATTTTGGATAAGACTATAAATGAGAAAATGTTATGATGATTATGAATGAAGAATTTGTATTATGATATAACATACAAAGATTTAATGGTGACTTAAACTTATGAGAAAATGATCCTTTGGACCCATCAGACTATAGGTGGTGAAAGGTGATTCTTGCCCCTAGCCCGTTCTCTAAAAGGGTAAGAGTTGGGATTTTAACTTATCAAAGGGATAAGATATGCTAGTGACAACTAGTAAGGTATGAGCTCATAACCTAGATTACTCCCAAAGGGTGGAGTATAGGGTGGCCCAGGAAAATGATGATGAAAGTAACTTTAAGTCACCTAAGGAACTAAGTAACGCATTATGTGATTATGATGTTCTTCTATGCATAGTATTTATGAGATGATGATGAGAATATGATGTTCTTCTATGCATAGTATTTATGATATGATGATGAGGAATATGATGTGGTTTTATGCATAACTATGTTATTATATGTGAAAGGAAAAGTTCATTATAAACATGACATGCTAAGTTTATGATGCATTATAAGACGCATGATTAAATGACGACCCTCATAAGTATATTTTCGAACTTAATAAATCAATCTTAGCATGCTCACTATTTCATAATAAACTCAGGTTCCTGGGACGATGATGATGACACAATGCATCATGAGGTGAGTACCTGAATCTATTTTTTATAAGTTTCTCACTTTATTTTTCTTTTCCATTTCGTCTTCAGAAATAGAAGGAAGCGTTCGTGAATCACATTGAGGCTTTCACCTGGATTGTAACTTGATCCCTGCTAGTTTCACTCGTATATTTCAGATATCTTATCCCTATCCTTGGAGTGTTATTACTAGGTGCCATTAATGGATGTCCTTCCATCCATATATTATTTATGTTTTGTTTGATTGCCTACACCTAGCCTAACTCTTTTGGTAGGCAAAATATCTATGTGTTATGTAATTATGGATGTTATATGATGGAGCCAATATGATATGATGTATTTAATTTCTGATATGTCTTTTTATATTCCTATTGTTCACGTTATGCGCGGCTCACGTTTTCAATTATGTTTAAAAAAAAAATGGCTCGTAATTTCACTAAGTATTTTCAAAGTATGATGAAAGAACTGAAGCAAGAGTAAAGTCTAGTAATTAATCAGATACAACCTAGGTGTATTGGTTAATTATTAGGGTGTTACATTTTGGTATCAGGCTTTCCCTTTCTGAAGCCTGAGAATGGACGCTATGCTTCTAAAGCATACTACGTTAGAAATGTCATGTGTATATGTTTATCATTAGGATGAGCTTGAGGATTAGAGATGCATGACTGTATGTTGCACGTGCCATGGTAACTTGCTTTTTGCATGGAATGTTTACCCTTACCCACTCTCATGTTTTGTGTGTATAGGGACCAATGGCATGTCGACAGAACTAGGACGCGGCATAGCAATGAAGAATAATCAAACTGCCGAAGCACTCCGTGATAAGGACAATGAGGATGATATGGAGCGAATGGACGAGTTACGCCAAGCTAATGCGAATCAAGGCCATGAGATCCTGAACACGCTCGTTTGGGGAGTTTTGCAGGGCAAACCCACCAGTATTCAAGGGACCCTCAATCCAAATGTTGCAGAAGAATGGATTCAGAATATTGAAGGCTTTGCTGTAGTCCCATGCTCAGAGGTAGTAGAGGTTAACTTTGCCACCCATATGTCGAGGTGATGCCTCCCTTTGGCCGTGTACCCTGTGCTCAAGATTCTTGGAGGCGACCGACGTGGACATTGATTTGGGAGCTATTTAAGGTCTATTTTTATGAGAAGTATTTCCCAGAGTCAGTCAAAAATGCCAAGGACATTGAGTTCATGCAGCTTGTGCAAGGAAACATGAATGTAGCCCAGGGACACTGCCAGCATTGAGGACCATTAAGTCTCAAGGATGTATCAAAGTAACCCGACGAGATTGGAAATGCATTAAATACGAGTTAGGGTTAAAGGTCATTAATGTGGCAGTCTGTGCATTTGGATATTAAGGGATTTCTCTACCCTAGTTAACAAATGCTACATCATTGAAGAAGGGCAGAGAAGTTGAGCACCTCAAATGTTATAATATCACCAAGAGCTCAAGATTAAGGCAGCAATTCAAAGGTTTATACGACCCCCATTCTGACCTTCAATTGAGACCCCAAGGTCCGCAAAGGAACTTTCAACAAGGAAGGTTGAACAACAATAACCTATAATAACCCCAACAATAATCGCAATAACAATAACAACAACAACAAAAACAAAGGGAAAGCACCACAAAGAGGACTTCCAACTAGGACTCCACGACTCCCATCATTTATCTGACTTGTCCCAAAGTCGGCAAGAATCATGGGAGCATGCCATGCTTCGAGCTAGAACAAATGTATGCTATCGTGTGAAAGCCAGGCCACTGACTCTAGAATGCACAGAGAAAGAAACTCGCCAACCCCCAACCCCAAGCCACAATACCAAGGAATGGTCTTTACCATTAATGCCTAAGGAACGATGAAGTCACGGGTACCTCTGGAAGGTAGTGTAACATGCTTAGTAAAAACTTAATTGTACTATATGATTCTGCGTTTCCCATCTTTCATCTCTCACTCATGTGTTAAAAGCCTTAACTTACATTACTCCGGTTCCTTTTGAACTCATGTTGCTCTACCCCTATCTAAAACCCGTTAGAACTTGTGAATGTTGTTTAATATTGCAATTTTGTTGTTGAAATAAAATCCTTTGTTTTAGATCTTATTTGCTTACCTATGCAAGGTTTAGATGTAATTCTTGGCATGGATTGGCTTAAGGCCAACCGTGTACGTTAAATTGCTTATTTAAGAAACCATCACCTTTCTTCCGTTCCCATTGAACCTAAGAAACCCATAAGCCCTGACATAACTGATTGTGGAACTGGTAATCTGGTAAGGAAGTAAGACTAAAGGTTATATTTTCTTAGCCGCTAGTAATGTAGACTTCTACAAAGTATCGATGAGATACCAATAGTAAGGAATTATCCCGAGTATTTCTAGATGAGATACCAGAAGTTCCCCTAAAAGAGAAGATAGGTTTTCCATAGAATTGCTTCTGTGTAGGAATCTATATCCATAGCCCCATAATTGGTATGTTCCCATTAGAGTTGACCGAGTTAAAAGCTCAATTGGAAGATTTATTGGAGAAAAAGTTTGTTAGGCCTAGTGCATCACCTTGGGGAGCCCCTGTGTTGTTTGTGAAGAAAAATGGATGGGAGTATCAGTAACTACCGCGTGTTGATTATAGGCAATTGATAAAGTGACAACCTGAAAACAAATACCCTTTGCCTAGAATAGATGACTTGATGGATTAGCTTAAAGTGCAAAGTTTGTGTTTCTAAGATTCATTTGAGGTCAGTTAGGACCAGATTAGAGTAAAAGAGAACTAAGATATACCGAAATTGCTTTCGCATCAATACACCATTTGAGAGTTTGGTTAATGCCCTTTGGATTAAACAATGCTCCGGCAATTTTTATGATTACATGAATAGAATCTTTAGACTAATTTAGATCAGTTCGTGGTTGTCTTTATAGATGACATTCTTATTACTCCTAGACCCAATTAAAATGAGCATGAACACCACATAACCATAGTACTTGGAAATTCTAAGGAAAAGAAACTAGATGCCAAGCTTTCCAGTGTGAATTTAGTCGGATCAGGTGAAATTTTTAGGGCATGTAGTATCTAAGAGCTTAATTGCGTAGATCTGAGAAGGTGGGAAAATTGTACGCCCCAATTTTACCGTAATTTTTACTGTCATTAGAATTACGAATTACCGTAGGTAAATATTATATAAAATTTGAGACCAAACAATCCTTAATAAAGGAATATAACGTTAGAAGAGAAGTTAGGAGAATTTTGCAATATTGCAAACGATTTTCTGGACGTGTAAAATGACCAAAATGCCCCTGAGGTTATTTTACGAGAAATGAGGATCGTGGGCCCCACCCATCCTCAAGGGGATGTTTTGATGTTAATAGGGATTGTTTGTGTTATGTGTGTTAATAGAGGAGAAAAATCTAATTTTGCTTTTACGCGAATGCAAAACGCCCTTACGGCTATTTTAATTTTTATTTTGTGCCGAATTGTAACTTGAACCTCACTAAAATGTGTTAAAAGGTGTTTTTAAGCCATGATTAACCATTGGTTAAGCTCGGGTGGTCTCGCAATTTTTAAGTAAAATGACCGTTTTGCCCGTCTTTGTGTAGTTTTACAAATTTTGAGATTTTTGATTCGTCTAACGAAACCTAAGCAATATTAGGCTCAAATTAAAGCTTATTAAATTCTAATTACTAATCTAGAGTCAAAATTATTTATTTAGATTGATTAGAACCTAAAATTGCTTAAAACACCCAAATTGCTTAGTAATTCACTTAAACCCTTAACCGTAAATTCTCTAAATTGCATGAATACCTTGCCTACACCTAAAAAATACATGGAACACACAAAATCCTCTTCCACAAGGCTGTAATGCACGAAATTATTGAGTAATAAGTCAGAAAATTATTACACAAAAATCCAAAGAATGAAAACAAAGAATCATGAAAACATGGAAACATGATTCCATGTTTTAAGCCACCAAACAAATGATTTTCTTCTTATTTTTTTTTCTCTAATTTTTGGTCAGATTCCTTCCTTCCTTTGTCCATTTATGAGCTCAAAATCTCTATAAATAGGCATGCTTGAAGATAGTTTAGATGCTTAGTTCATAACTTACACAAATTCTAGTTTTAGGAGCACCAAAAGCTCTCATTTCCTCCTCCTCTTGGCTGAATTTTTCTTCAAGTTTTCAAGAATATTTTCTTTCATTTCACTCAAGGAAACCAAGTTCTCTTCCTTTCCTTCAAATCAGATTAGGTAGGGAGTTGTTTTTAAGTTTATTTCTATGCTTTGCTAAGTGTTGTTCTTGGTTCAAAATGATGATTTCAGATTTTCTCTAGTTTTTCCATTTGGTTTTCTTCTTCCTTTTCTTTTAACAATTCAGCCATATGGCCTGGTGGGACTAAGATGATGGCTTGATGATGAGGACCTTGAGTGTTGTTGTGAATCCATCACAAGTTAGGCCTCTAAAGCTTGAAAAGTTCCACTTGATGCAAAACTTTAAAGAATAATATTTTAATAATGTTTCATGATTTTGAGTTTAGAACTTGAAAGATGTATTTTTCACTTTGTCTTGCTAAGATATATTGGGTTGAATTTATATTTCTCTAAAGTCTTGGAGGAGCTCTAAAGAAATAAAATGAACTTGCATCCATGTTTAAGTTTATGCCTTGCATAACCATGTTTACTTTCTATGTCATCACTAAATTCTCAAGAATGAATAAATGAACTTGCATATTTCATGTTTAAATTTCCAAGCTTGCATTTCATGTTTATGTTTCAAGTTGTCACTTAATCTTCAAAGATAATAAAGAAGATGCATCTCATATTTATTTTATGCTCTCACTTTATTTTATAATGGCTAAAGAATCAACGCATCATGTTTATTTTTGTCATCACCTAAAGATCTTAAGAGCTCAAAGACTTGCCCAAGTATCACAAGCAAAGAAATAAGATTATTGGAGTTAAAGAATTAATTCTTTAGAAGTCTTAGATTGGAGCTTAAGATGTAATAATAATTCTCTTCTCCCTTCACCTCCTCTAACCGGATTACCGCCGTTTCCTTCTTAAGATTCTTTCTCCTCCATTGGTCCTGTCGGACTACGCCGTTTTGTTCTTGCATCATGTTTATATTTCAAGCTCTGCATCATGTTTAATTTTAAGTCATCACCTTAAATCTTAAGATAAAAAATGGATTTGCATATCATGTTTATAATTCCAAGTTATCACCTTATAATGACAAGATTAAAATGAGGTTGCATAGCATGTTTATGATTCTAAGATATTAATAAATCTCTAAGCTTAAGACTTGCTCCTTTTATCTTAAGTGAAAATTTTAATTATGAATATTTTTCAGTTTAGCAAAAAGAATTAGTTCTAAAAGAGTTTTAAAGCTTTGCAGGATTTATCGGAAACTAACATTTTATGTTCACTTAAATGTGATTTTATACAATTATATGAGGTTCATGATTCGGCTTCTGATACTGAGATTAGTACCAATAATGATGATGATTTGATATGTTTGAAGTTGTGATAATTATGTTTATTGATAAAGGATAATTCTATGCATGTTAGAAGTGAAATTAGCTACATAAAGCAACCGTAAAGCTTTAATATGATTTTATCCTATGCCGCCTCATATGGTTTAATAATGTTCTTAAGGCTTATGATTAATGAATTATGGAAATTAATCCCTTAGATGCATAATTAATTAGTTTATAATTGAGGTTACCAAATTTTAGAGTTTCAATTATTTAAGATAGCTTTTCAGGAATGATTTATGATGATGCTTATTAAGTATTTGATTTCATATTGAATGATTTCATGGCTTGCATGTTATAGTTGCTGTTGCAAACAATGAGAACCTTATGCATGAAATAATGAAATATTCTTTGTTATTTAAAAATTTACCTGAGTTGTTGGAAGAAGTATATTATTGTAAAAGTGTAATTTGGAAAGAATTGGCTAGAAAGAACTGGTATTTAAGCGTGTTCATTGTGACCCACCTCTCTTTCCTGGAATCTCCGGATGCATGATTACAATTGGATATATATTATCCAGAATAAGACTATAAACGAGAAAATGTTATAAATGATTATGAATTGAGAATTGTATTATGATATAACATGCAAAGACTTAAAGGTGACTTAAAATATATGAGGAAATGACCCTTTGGACCCATCAGACTATAGGTGGTGAAAGGTGATCCTGAGAAAATGATCCTTTGGACCATCAAACTATAGGCGGTGAAAAGGTGATTCTTGCCCCTACGTCTCTCAAAAGGGTAGAGACGAATTTTTACTTATCAAAAGGGATAAGTATGTGCTTGTGACGACTAGCAAGGTATGAGCTCATAACCTAGATTACTCCCAAAGGGTGGAGCATAGGGTGGCCCAGGAAAATGATGATGAAAGTAACTTTAAGTCACCTAAGAAACTAAGTAAATGCATTATGTGAATATGATGTTTGTGATGCATAGTAATTATGAACTGATTAATGAGGAATATGATGTGATTTTATGCATAACTATGTTATTATATATGAAAGGAAAAGTTCATTATAAACATGACATGCTAAGTTTATGATGCATTATAAGACGCATGATTAAAGCGACGAACCTCGGAAGTATATTTTCGAACTTAATAAATCAATCTTAGCATGCTCACTATTTCATAATAACCCGAGGTTCCTTGGGACGATGATGATGACACAATGCATCATGAGGTGAGTACCCTACGAGATTCTTTTATAAGTTTCTCACTCCCTCATTTTTCTTTCCATCTCGTCTTCAAGAAAAATAGAAGGAGCGTTCGTGAATCACATTGAGGCTGTCACGTAGCTCTAACTTAATCCTGCCAAGTTTCACTCGTATATTTCAGATATCTATCCTATCCCTAGTGTTATTACTAGGTGCCATTAATGGATGTCCTTCCATCCATATATTATTTATGTTTTATTAGATTGCCTACACTTAGTCTTATTCTGTTGGTAGGCAAATATCTATATGATATGTAATTATGGATGCTATATGATGGAGCCAATATATTATGATGTGATGTTTGTAAATTCCTATGTGTCTTTTAAATTTTGCTAAATCATTCACGTTAGCGCGGCTCACGTTTTCAATTATGTTTAAAAAAATGGCTCGTAATTTCACTAAGTATTTTCAAAGCATGATTAAGGAACTGAAGCAAAGAGTAAAGTCTAGTAATTAATCAGACGCCTAGGTGTATTGGGTTAATTATTAGGGTGTTACATTTGGTACGA
>JAMLFY010000016.1:18848474-19015474 GCA_030441495.1 Dalbergia oliveri
AAGTTCTCTTCCTTTCCTTCAAATCAAATTAGGTAGGGAGTTGTTTTAAGTTATTTCTATGCTTTGCTAAGTGTTGTTCTTGGTTCAAAATGATGATTTCATGGACTTTTCTCTAGCTTTTCCATTTGGTTTTCTTCTTTCTTTTCCTTTAACATTTCCATAAGGCCTATATGGGAATATGATGATAGCTTGATGATGAGGACCTTAAGTGTTGGTTGTAAATCCATCACAAGTTAGGCCTCTAAAGCTTGAAAGTTCCACTTGATGCAAAACTTTAAAGAATGAATTTTTTTATGATGTTAAAAATCTTGAGTTTAGAACTTGAAAGATGTATTTTTCACTTTGTCTTGCTAAGATATATTGGGTTGAATTTATATTTCTCTAAAGTCTTGAAGAGCTCTAGTAAGAAATAAAATGAACTTGCATCCATGTTTAAGTTTATGCCTTGCATAACCATGTTTACTTTCTATGTCATCACTAAATTCTCAAGAATGAATAAATGAACTTGCATCTCATGTTTAAATTTCCAAGCTTGCATTTCATGTTTATGTTTCAAGTTGTCACTTAATCTCTAAAGATAATAAAGAAGTTGCATCTCATATTTATTTTATGCTCTCACTTTATTTTATAATGGCTAAAAGAATCAATGCATGACATGTTTATTTTATGTCATCACCTAAAGATCCTAGAGCTCAAAGACTTGCCCAAGTATCACAAGCAAAGTTGGAAAATAGTAATATCACTTTCAATTTCCTTAAGATTATTGGAGTTAAAGAATTCATTCTTTAAGAAGTCTTGAGTTTGGAGCTTAATAAGATGTAATAAGAATTCTTCTCCTTTCATCCATGCAACTACCGCCGTTTCTTCATTTTTCTTTTCTTAAGATTCTCTTCTCCCTTAATTTCCATGCGACTACGCCGCTCCAGTTTCTTGCATCATGTTTATATTTCCAAGTTATCACCTTATAAAGACAAGATTAAAATGGGTTGCATAGCATGTTTATAATTCTAGCTATCACTAAATCTCTAAAGCTCAAGACTTGCTCCTTTTATCTTAAGAGAAAATTCTAATCATGAACATTCTTTCAATGTATAAATCCTCATGATTATGGAGCTTAAAGTCTTATAATTTCTTTAAAGTTTAACAAAAAGAATTAGTTACTAAAGGAGTTTTGAAGCTTTGCAAAAATTATACGGGAAACTAGTACTTTATGTATACTTGAAATGTGGTTTTATGCAATTATATGAGGTTCATGATTCGGCTACCTATCTGAGTTTAGTACTACTGTATGATGATGGTTTAATATGTTCAAAGTTGTGATGATTATGATTTATTGCTAAGAGAATGATTCTATGCATGTTAGAAATAAAACTAGCTTCCAAAAGGTAAAAGCAAGATTTCTAGAACTCTAGAGAATGAAATTTATGCGTTCTGTCCAGAACCTTTATCAGCCCTAAGAACCAAGTACTATTGTGTTTATATAAGGGAGAATGATTCATAATTGGTTTAGTAATTGATTTTAGCACCATAAGGAAAGCTGGTAATGAGAAAGGGTTAAAAATGCAACTTCTAGCACATGAAGCCTTAAATATAACTTGCTGCCTATGTTGTCCCATATAGTTTAATAATGTTCTTAAGGCTTATAATTAATGGTAATGATGATAATGAATCCTTTAGATGCATGATTAATTAATGTGATAATTGAGGTTACTCGATTCTAAGTTTCGATGTTTAAGACGGTTTTGGTAAGAATTTATGATGATAGTTCTTTGAAGTTTGAAATGATAAGTCTATGAAGTGATTTGATGCTTATTAAGTATTTGATATCATTGAATGATTCCCGGGCTTGCATGTTATAGTTACTGTTGCAAATAATGAGAATGCTTATGCATGAAATAATGAAATTTTCTTTGTTGGAAGAAAGTATATTACTTAAAAGTGTAATTTGGAAAGGTTCTGGCTAGGAAAGACTTGGTATTTAAACGTGTCTATTTGTGACCCACCTCTCTTTCCTGGAATCTCCCGATGCATGATTACATTGGTATATATATTATTCCAATAAGACTATAAACGAGAAATGTTATAAATGATTATGAATTGAGAATTGTATTATGATATAACATGCAAAGACTTAAAGGTGACTTAAAATATATGAGGAAATGACCTTTGGACCCATAGACTATAGATGGTGAAAAGTGATCCTGAGAAAATGATCCTTTGGACCCGTCAAACTATAGGCGGTGAAGGTGATTCTTGCCCCCTAGTCCGTTCTAAAAAGGGTAGAGACGGAATTTTTACTTATCAAAAGGGATAAGTATGTGCTGGTGACGACTAGCAAGGTATGAGCTTATAACCTAGATTACTCCCAAAAGGGTGGAGTATAGGATGGCCCAAGGAAAATAATGATGATGATGAGACTTAAGTCACCTAAGGAGACTAAAGTAATGAAATATGTGCACCATGTTCTATGCATAGCACTTCATAATGTGATGATGAGAAATATGATGTTCTTCTATGCATGTTATTATGATATGATGATGAGGAATATGATGTGTAATGAAAGGAAAAGTTCATTATAAACATGACATGCTAAGTTTATGATGCATTATAAGACGCATGATTAAAACCGATGAACCTCTAAAGTATATTTTCGAACTTAATAAATCAATCTTAGCATGCTCACTATTTCATAATAACCCCGAGGTTCCTGGGGACGATGATGATGACACAATGCATCATGAGGTGAGTACCCTACTAGATTCTTTATAAGTTTTCACTCCCTCTATTTTTCTTTCCATCTCGTCTTCAGAAAATAGAAGGAAGCGTTCGTGAATCACATTGAGGCTTTCACCGGGTAGCTAAACTTGATCCTCTAGTTTCACTCGTATATTTCAGATATTTATCCCTATCCCTGAGTGTTATTACTAGGTGCCATTAATGGATGTCCTTCCATCCATATATTATTTATGTTTTGTTAGATTGCCTACACCTAGTCTTATTCTGTTGGTAGGCAAACTATCTATGTGTTATGTAATTATGGATGTTATATGATGGAGCCAATATGATGTGTTTTTCATGCTATATCTGCACGTTATTCGCTTTATTTCGATTATTGTTCACGTTATGCGCTTATGTAACATTCCTGCTGCTTTATGGATTCTAGAGTAACCACAAACCAACACGTCTTTCAAGCGTGCTTTGTCCTAACTCACACGCTTTGGGAAAACTTCAGGAGTCACCCACCCAAAATTACCCCAAGTCAAGCACGCTGCGCTGGAATTTCTTCGTGATGGGCTACCGAAGGAAGATGCATCTTTGTGGCATAGGTAGTACCAATCAATTCATATAAGCCTTCCTTAGCTGTATAGTCCCATACCTATAAGATAAGATCCTTCATTCCTGTGTGTAATCGGTTCATTCATGTACCATCCGCTTGGAGGAGGAGCCGCTCCTTTCCGTGCCTCTCGACAGCGATCACTCCCTACCTCGTCCCGGGCGTTACATGCCACCAGCTTCCGCTTGGTTCGTCCCGAACCGGATCCTCAAGTTTTCTATCTATCTAGCGGAATGACGAAGCTTGGAAGTGCATGAAGTATGGAGGAGGGTTACGTGAGGACATTGAAGCTGCGGTAGGACTCTTAGAGATCCGAGATTATGCAACCTTGGTAAATAAGTGCCGTCGTGCAGAGGACTCTAACAAGAAGTTAGCAATTGCCCAATCTGTGAAGGACCCTTCTAACAAAAGACTGGCTTGAAGACCATGACTATGAGGATGACTCACCTTGAAGAAGAGGTTTCAACCAAGTCCACATCAATGATAAACAAGGCGGTCAAATTCATGCCCGAAAATGGAAGATCAGGGATAGACCTTGCTTGGCTTGACAAAATGTGTGCTATCGCTGAAAAGCCAGGACACAAGTTGGGAGTGCCCAGGCAGTGCATTCAAAACCAAATACAAAGCTACAACAGGAGTAAGGTCTTCACCATAAGGTTGGTGTGGCGTCATCACCTAAGAATTCGACCTAAGGTAGGAACGTTAGGATTAAATCATTGTGTTTTGTTTTCCTGCATTAACTCTTGTTTGACGTATGAATTTGTCTCTTGAAGTTGTTTTCAAATGAATTTTGAGGCAAAATTCTTTTTAAGGTGGGTGGTAATGTAATACCCGAAAATCATTCAAAAATTAATTTGAGCTTTGTTATATGTAATTTCAAAAATATAACTATGTAGCGATGATGAAGCGGCCAACGGATGTATAAAAAAAAAATTTAAAAAAAAAAAAAAATTTCTGGGGTGAATAGTAACCTTGTGGGCCCCGCCGCTCCGACAGCTGAAACCCTAGATTTGGCCCTGGAGGTGCCCAAAATTAGGAAAACATGGGAACAAGGTTAGAAATAGGTAGGAATGATGATTTTATACCTGAAATTAATTTCGGGTAGTCAGTTAATTAATATTCGACATTTACCCGTTCGTGAGATTTCGTGTGCGGTTTTAACAGAAAGATATTTCCATCATAACCAATGGATAATATCCACCTCCTTAGAGTATGTGGAAGGCCAAGATCAAATCCTAGCCATCCATTGTTGCTTTATTACATAAACAATGATTTCTTTACAAAATATCTTCAAACATTCAATACAAAAGAAACAAGTCATCAACTTCTCCTCCAAGCCACCTAACCTGATCACTTCTTCTTCAAAATTTCGTGCATCCTTCAAGGAGAAAATAACCAGCCACCATTGTCACCTTCTTGAGCTTGATCTTGAGTTCTATGTCCAAAAACCCTAGCCTAGAATCATCAAAACCCAAATCTTCCTTCACAAAAATTGATCTACACCTCCACCTCTACAATTATAACCGATTGGAATTTTAGAAACCTCATCCTTCTTGCACATCCATCCCTGATCAGAGGAGGGTTTGAAGTGGTGTAGGGAGTTTTGGTGGTGAAGGAATCAAGCTTGAACCATCTTGGAGCCAAGAACACACTAGGCCACTACAAGTAGGGTTCTTTTGTTGTCTATTCTTGCTGATTTTTCTGTTCTGTTTTGGGATGATGTATGTCCGAAATTTTTGATGATTTTGCTTGATATTATGTTGAAATTGATGTATGAATTTTGGTGGTGTGTTTGGATGGTGTTAGAAAATGGTTTTTTTTTCAAAACAAGTTGGACTAGGTTGCTGGATTCTCAGTTGCTTGTAGGCAGTCTGGAATCATGAATTTTCTGGACCTGTTGTAGGCCTTTTCACGAGCTGAAAAAAAATATATGTTTAAGTTAACATCTTGGACTAGTCCCCTAAATTTTCTTGGGTGTTTATATTGAAGTTTTCTGCCTCAAAAAAATCAAGAACCGAAATGTGTCTGTTGCTGTCCTGGTTAATGAAACTGAACTAATAAATGTTTCTGAATTTATTACCATAGCTATGGATTGAATTAGTGCTTGAAATTTTTATATGAAGTTAAGGACATAGTGAAGTGTCACTGTAAATTTTATTGTGCATTTGTTCAATCAATTGCTAGGGTGAAAAATTATGAGAACTCTAGTCTGAGCTGTGAATTGGTAGTCCCTGACCACTGAATTTGTATAATTTACTGAAGCAGTTAGAGAGCTCCGTTTATGTTGAAATTTTTAGGGGACCTTGGGGACACATTGAAGTGTCATTGGGAATTTTTATAGCTTCTGAATTACTTGTTTGATGTGCAAATAAATTCGTACTACAATGGTGTAAAATCTGCCATTATGCTGAAAATGAATTGATGCTTTGAATTGATGAAATAATGGCATCTTGTACTAGTATGGCATGAGCACAAGAATATGAATATGTATAATTGAGTACGTGAACTCATTGATGAGGTTAGGCACACGTAGATATGATTGTTTATTACAACTACTCATATGCGAAAGAAAAGTATAAGATTATGATTCTTGGGCGAGAAAGTAAATCCAAGTTGTCGGGGAAAGTAAACCTTACTTTGAGAAAGGCATAAAGTTTATAATTCTTGGGCTGGAGAAAGTAAATCCGGTTGTCAGGGAAAGTAAACTGACTAGTCGGGGAAAGTAAACCTGACTACCCTTGAATTAAGTCGGGGAAAGTAAACCTTACCAGGGATAGGCCTGTATGAGATCCTCTTGATTTGTCAAGGGCAATCAAGGGCAAATAGAGGCATGAGATCCTTTTGACTTGTAGTAAGAAAATAGAGGGGGATGTGATCCTCTTGATTCATCAAGGGAAAATCAAAGATGAATTTCATTGCATTGGGCATATACACACTTATGCATATTGGTTATTTTTGGTTGCCATTATTTACTATGAACTTGAGCTTATGGTAAATATGTACAAAGTGATTGATCCCTAAAAATAACCCACTTCGGAAGTATGATTTGAAACTTTAAAAATGAATAGTTATTATTCAATGCCTGATCACCTTTTGTCAAATAAACCGAATGGCTGGGCGATTACGATGACATGAACTTCAGGATTTGTTTTGGGGCACGCCCTGGAGAATTTTAGGATTCTCACCCCTATGTATTTGTTTTTCCGTGTTTTCCCAGGTTGATCTAGAAGACGATGAGGTTGCTGGAGGAAAAGATCAAGTGGATTTTGCAAGGAGTTAGTAGCAGAAATTGTGTTTGTTGTACTTAGGTGTCCGTTATGTCTGGAAACATAAAAAGTAACATATGTACTGGAAAGCTCTTAGAAGAGCTTACTTTTGTACTTGACCTGGATTAAATAAATAAGTCGTTGGTTATATATATTCGATAGGACCACGAGCTAATCAATACGTTATTCGATCGACTTTTATTATAGATAATTAAGAAAGGTCCGCTACTTGGGAAGTAACAACTCCCAAGGATGATGTCATTACTTAAGGATGATGTTGTACTTGGGAGGATGTTACAGCTTACGTTTTCAATCAAGTTTTTTTTTTTAAATGGCTCGTAATTTCACTAAGTATTTTCAAAGTATGATGAAAGAACTGAAGCAAAGAGTAAAGTCAGTAATTAATTTGATACAACCTAGGTGTATTCGGTTAATTATTAGGGTGTTACACAAAACGCAAACTTTAAGGTGACATAAGACACAAGGAAATGATCCTTTAACTCCCCAAATTAAAGGTTATGAGAGGTGATCCAAAAGGACCCTTTAGACTCCAAGAAATTAATGGTTATGAAAAGTGTTCCTATGCCCCCTAACCTACACTCTGGGAGTTGGGAATTTAGCTTATCAAAAGATAAGTATAGACTAGTGACGACTAGTTTAGGTATGAGCTCATAACGTAGAACTCTCAAAAGGGAGAGTATTAGAATAGCCCCAAGGAAAAGAGAATAAAGGTTTAAGTCACCTAAAATGATAAGAATTGCTGAAATCCTTTGCATCCACTAGGATTCTATGATATCTTGCATAGACATGCATCCATGGAATAGTATGTTGCATTCATGCATAAAGATTCATGCTAAAACTAAAGTTCGGCAACTATATTTGAAAACTAATAAATAACCCTATGCATATGTCTACCAATTTTATAATCCTAAGGTTCCTTACGTAGATGATGACACATTAGGAGGTGTGAACCCTACTAAGATTCTTGTTTAAGTTTCCCACCCCTTCTTCTTTCCTTCCATCTCATCTTAGAGGCCAATAGCGACATTCATGATCTTCATTGATGCTCCCACCTGGAGATATACCATGATGCGCTCATGAGACCTATCACTTCATGGGTGCCTGTCGGTCCACATTTTTGTGTTTATGGAGCGACCCTTTGCATACCCAGTTCCACTTCTAGATATCCCCCTCTACTTCGTTTTTTGATAGCCTCATTTTTAGCGCCGCCCGATGGGGAATAGATCCGCCGTACTCCACTGCTACCCGTCCAGACATCTCAATTTATGTGCGTTGTCACCACCTCGCCATCCTCATCGTGGTCAGACCCTTCCTAGGACTCACCTACCCAGGTCTTCTTCAGGGTTCTCCCACGTTGCCATGATAATGAAGAGTAACGATGGAGGCTAAAGTCACGCAGCCCATGAGAGGAGCCGCACTACTCACGAGGAGCCACCGACCTCGCTGAGGCGCCCACGCTCGCCGCCTTCGCTCCATACCTGACGCTGGCCAGTGATTGGATATCTCCTCCTTCTCAGGAGCGTCAGGAGTAGGAGGAATTCGAACCTTAGAGCACCTATGCATGTATAGTTGAGAGGATAGCTTTCTTTTGCTTTTTGTTATATTAGGGGTTATCCATCTTGAGCAGACCTAGTAGGAGGAAAGGTTCTTTTATCTTGCTCTGCATCTTATTTATGAATTATTATAGATTACTATATATTTTAAGCCCAACCTTGCTGGGCATGATATGACTCTCTGTACGCATTTTTGGGATGAAAAGTGAGATGATCATCTCCTAATGATATATATATATATATACACACACACACACACACATATATGGTTAATTTCTTATGCTCATGTGTTATGATGTGATGTTTTATGTATGTTCGTATCTTGTCTTTGCCTCTTTCCTTTTTGCATGCTTTCGATGTTGTTCCTTATGCATGTAGGGCTCATGCTTTGTTTTAAAATTCAAAAAAATTTACCCGTATTTCCATTAATAATTAACTATAATACGTCCTAGGCATATTGAGTTAAGTATTAGGGTGTTACATATATATATATATATATATATATATATATATATATATATATATATATATATATATCTATCCTTAGTAGAGAGAAAGCCATCTAAACTCTGCTTTTGTATGACCAGTGGTCAAACTTTTCAAAAGACACAACAGTGACCACTAGTGCTATTTTCTCAACTATGTTTTCTGTGAAGTCATCATCTCAAAAACCTAGTGCAAACAAACTTGCTTTGTTCCTCATAACATTGTGTTCATAAACATCTCCTTTATGCTGATGATGAACTTTCAACTAGTTATCTAGACTATGCCTCTTTTGAACTCGATCAACTTCTTATCCAATGCATCCACCTAACTTTGATTTTCTAAAGCTTCTTTAAAATATTAAGGCTTAAAGGTGGAGATGAAAGCATAGATTGACATATCTGGATGACCTAGTTCACATACCCTTGAAAAATTCTCACGAACTTTGTCTTGAGTAAACTAGCTTTAAGCTAACTCCCTTGTAGTTTATGTATCATTGAGATTCCTAAGTTTCTCTTTTATCTTCAGAATTGCTCATCTACATGTTTTGATCGCTTTGGAGTTTGAGCATGCTTTATGAAGAGTTGATGTTCTAAAGCTCACTTTTGAAGATCTTGCTTTCATCATCTTGCTTTTTGGACTTTTCTTGAGACTCATTTTCTCAAGATTTTCTTTTAGTTCTTTTGAAAATATTAGTAAAGATTTCTTTAAGCTCATTCATCATCAGCTTGAGTCTTTTAAGGATCTTAGGCTTTGAGCTTCTAATCCACTTCTTTATCTCAAGACAAGTACTAGTTCAGTCTTTATCTGTCTGTTTGTTCCTTGGCATTTCAACCAGTTAACCTTTTTCACCTGCAATAGGAACAATTTTTTATATTGGTACCTAGACGTTCATGGGTCCTTTTAGTTAATTATCAAGAAAGAGATTTCCCGACCTTTCTGATGAATTTCTTTCTCAAGAATCATTTGTCAGGTGTCTCTTCTTGTGGTAGAGGAAGCAAATACAATATAGAGATATTGAATAAGGTTGCATTGCTTCTTCTCTTAGATATCCTTTTCATCTCTCAACCCTTTCCTAAATATATAGCTTCTAATCTTTAGCAAAACAAGGTTTTTGTACCATTTATCAAAAGAGCTAGGTCAGATATTAGAAGCCATGAAGCTATCTCAAATTAGAAATAAATTTCTGACATCTTTCTCATTTCTTTTGGAGACTTTAGTTTCTAAGGCAACCTTCTAAGTTCTCTATACTGGTTGAGATATTTAAAGAATGAACTTGAGAATCTTCTAGCAACTCATCATACCATCCAAAAAGTAAGCAAACGTGAAAGGTTAAGTT
Organism: Dalbergia oliveri; assembly: GCA_030441495.1. Classification (NCBI taxonomy): domain Eukaryota; kingdom Viridiplantae; phylum Streptophyta; class Magnoliopsida; order Fabales; family Fabaceae; genus Dalbergia; species Dalbergia oliveri. The sequence goes on from JAMLFY010000016.1 coordinate 18,858,471, forward strand.
TAGATACTCTTACCTTACATCCCTCTGTTGAAGCACACATACATATGCAATATCTTCTAGCTTGACATGACTTTTTGACCTTTTCCGTATATCTTCAAGGATGCTCCAAGTGTTCAGCAAGTTTTTCTTCAAATATGAAATCTTTTTAGTGATACCATGAGCTTAGGATAAACAGGTTCAAAATGTCCCTCTTATCATAGATAGCAGGTTACTTTTTTAAGCTTGATTTCTTCTTCCAATTGTTAACTCTTTTAAGCTTGAATAAGGGTATAATTTTACTTCCTTTTTAGTTCCTATCTCTCAACATGAGATAAAACATGTTTGCACATGCAAAGTAAAATATATCCTTATTTGAGTAAGCCTTGCTCTTGCTAAACGATATAACCTATTTAAACTTACAAGAAACTCAAGACAACCATTAGTCTTTCTTCAAAGCATTTTCTTTAAATTGGTTTTGTTGTCATTCAAAACTCGTTGTCACTTCTTGGAAGTGTTCTAGAGCTAACAAAAACTAGATCTGACAATCATGTATAGGAATAAGATCAATTTTGAAAAGTAGTCTATTACCCTGAGTGGCAAGGCCACTTATGTCAAGGGCATGTGAACTTTACAAAGACATTATAGTTATAGGAAAGAAAATTAATTTAATTAAGAAAGTGGGAAATCATTTCATTTGTGATATGCATACTTATGTCATTCTAATTATTGACTATGATGACTTATTATGAGTTGGAATATTATGATATATGTGAATTAAATGGTTAATTGTTTTAAAACAAACCCATTTCAAAAGGATGATTTTAAACATTAAAATAAACCTTTATTACATTCATGCATGATCGGATTTGTTTTATAATAAACTGAAGTGGCTAGGTTGATAACTATGACATTAATTGTTGTATATTTGGGATACCTACTAAAAATTTCATAATTCTCACCACTATATTTGTGTGTCTTATGTTGTCTCCAAGAGCTCAAAAGAAAATGAAGTTGCTCATCCTACAAGTGATTGACTCAAAATAGCCCAACTACCAATGACTATTATCGTTATTTATATACTTATAACTATTAAAGAAGACAAATGTTTTATTAAGGATCATAGAAGAGATTTTTCATGTATTTGGATACTTGCATTATTACTATTGTATTGTGCCCATTATGTATTCTCTAACAGCTTTGTTCCTTTTTAAATGTTAATTAGAACAATGAAATAGTTATTGTATGACTTGCTCAAATATTATAAATACTCAATCAAAGTCCACTAATTTACTAGTAACAAATCCTAAGTGTGAGTTTATGAGTTAAGCATGATGTTGTACAAGGAAAGGTGTTACATCATACATACACAATCTTCATAAACTCTTCATAAACAAATTCCAAACTCTAAAGTATCAATCTTAAATAGAAACTCATTCTTTTGAGTGTAAAAAATATAAAGGAAGCAAACCTAAATAGGCCAATAATGTTGTCTTCAAGATATAAAACCAAAATCCATTTTCACATTATCAAACATGCCCCTCTATCAAGAGATTAATTACTTATCATCAAGGTATCAAAGCTCAATCCAAAGCCCTAAAGAGAAATAAAAGTCAAGGTATAAACATGGTCCATAGACATCCAAATGGATTGTTCTTCATCCCAAATAATTCTTGCATTTTCAAAAGCATTTTTTAAGATAGAGCCACTAATTGAAATCTCTAATATGCCAAACAACACTCCAATGCATAAACTCATTGGCTAAGATCCATATATGTGTATATGTGTTTGAGTGTGAACACATATGTATAATTAACAAAGGCTCCTTATAAGCATGATTTACACTTTTAAAGATACTAGTCAATCATAAGAACCAATGCCCTTTCATCAAAACACAACAATTAAATCCCCAAACTCATGAACCCTTCAAGGTTGAATGCACATGGAAGCATAATTATCATGAGCTCTTCACAAATTGATTTTTCACTTTCAATATATCAATCTAACACAAAATCATTACCCATTTAGCATAAACACAAAAACTAAATACCCAAACTCTCAAGAATTCCAAACCATTACCTTCATAAGATAGGATAAACCTAACCTAACTCTCATGATTTTTCTTCAATGAAACTTAATAGACATAGAATAATGACTCCCAATATACCCATAAACTCATTTTCAAATCTTCTTTCAATAGAAAATAAAAAACCTAACCTAAACCCCAAAATCTATACTAGGTCAAAAGTTAAATAGATGAGTTAGGGTTTTAAAAATCATTTTTTCCATGAGAATAACAAACAAGGATATCATATAACTCTATTAAACATTAATTTCCATCAATAGGTTCCATGAAAAATCAAAATACACCAAACTCTATGATTAAAGTTTTAAGAACATAACCTACAAATCAAAGTCAAGAGTGAAACCCCTGGCCAAGAGATGCTCCAAGAAGAAATGGAAGATGAGAAAATCCCTTTCCATTGGGGCTCCATGGTTGTAACTTCAAAAGGGAGTAGAAAGGGGTTTTGCTTGCAGGCTTGAGGCTTGGAGTTTGACAAGAAAAAGAGCCAAAAGATGTGACCTTTAACCAAAGTGATGGCTTTTATGAAAAGAATTGGAGAGAATATGAGGAATGGTGAAGAGAGTTTGGAATGAATAGAGAGAAATAGTGTGTTTGAATGATTGTGAAAAAAATGAGAGAAGTGGATAGAGAAGGAGGTCGATGGTTTCCATAGGAGCATGAGGAGGAATTTTTGGGATTTTACTAAGTAAGGATTTAGGGTTTTAGAGGAATTTTTAAAAAAATTAAAATAATAAATATTAGTTTTGAAATTCAAATATATTGTTATTTTAATCTTTTGTGTTATAAGAAATAATAAAGAAGGAACACTCTCCTATTATTAATGAAAAACACTTACATAAAGCAAACTTGTCTTTTACTTTTTCACTTTAGTGACATCATCAATATTCTCTTTATTTCTTGATTAAATTAAATAATTATGATTAAGGGTGAGATTAAGCATCTTTAGTCATTAAGGCTTGAAATTAATGAAGGATAATCAAATTAACCATGACTAATTGATTAAGGTAATTCAATCTTGATTAAGCTTAATTATCCTTAATTAAACTTAATTAGTAGTGCAAATTAATAGCTAATTAGCCTTCTTAAGCCTAATTATCACCCCATATCATTCAAACATCATACAATCACACAAACTTAGCTTTGATTAAGTCAATTAATGATGATTAAGGTTTGTCATCACCTTACACACAAAACGTTTAAGGATTTTGTTTGTTCCTGCATTTTGTTTTTATCACTTGGTCCCACCAGGCATGCTAATATGTTTAGTTTGTATTTTTGTTGAAAAACAAATCAAACTTGACAAGCTTTATTTCCTAGATCTCAATTGGGAATGGAAGTGATTTCTCTTATGGGTTTTCAAGTTCTTAACAGTTTCATGTTAAAATATGTTTCTGTTGAGGCAAGGTTGACAATGACAATGTAGAATAAAAATCAAATTGCTCAAAGTTCAAGTGTTTTCAATATTACAAGGCAATCACAATAAATCCAAATTGAGTAATGATTTTGAACTTGATTTTGAGATAATAATTATCAAAGTACATTGAACCGAAGAAAATTAACATGAAATGAAACAAACTACATGAAAAGAAAATGCTAATCCTAAAGAATAAAAAAGAAATTGAGTGAGTCAAAAGAGAATTGTTACTCAAATTCTCTTAGTTCTTGGTATCAGAGTGACTTGAACATGTGAGAGTGAGATTTGAGAGCCAACTATAACCCAATTTCCTTGAGTGTAAAAAGATGACCAAAATGCTCCTGAGGTCACTTCTGCTAGAAATCAAGGACGGCCGTCCCCCTATCCTCGAGGGTTAGTTTAGTGCTTGAAGGGGATTATACATGTAATGGATATATTAGAGATGAAAATCTCATTTTCCTAGTTTTTCCCGTACGTGAAATTACTTATTTACCCCTGATGTAATTCAACACGGATAAAGTGAAGGACAAATCCGGCCATCACTGGAGTTCGAATACAATAACAAAGGGAGTTTCATGATGTATGGGAAATTTGGGTGGTCCTGGGGAGCCCTTGTGTGAATTTATGGCTTTACCTATGTTTGGTGCTAAAAAGGCATAATTAAATGATTATGGAAATATGGGCAATATTAGGCTCTAATTAAAGATAAATTAATTTTATCTATTAATTTGGAGTCTAAATAATTAATTGAGGTTATTAAAGGCTTAAGATATATTAAGGAAACTCAAATTCCCTTCTTAAATCAAAGACATTATGTCATTTCAAACCAAATAGTGTTTTCTTTCTCCAATTCTTTAAATCAAGGAAACATGTTGGAGTTTGAATTTCAAACTAATGAAGTTTAATTCAAACTAAACATGAAAGACAACTCTTAATCATATCTTGCAAGCCTTAAACACATGATTACAAATTTAAACACTTAATTACCAATCCCTAACTCACTCCTTAATCAAATCTATCTGGAATACACATCCTAACCTACATGAAAAGCAAAAATCCTTCCTTCCAATTAACCAAAGGCCACGGCCTCCTCCTCCTCAAACACCCTTATATTTAACATTTTCAATACACAAACACCCTCATTTTACCACCCACTTTTTTGGCCAAGTCCTTGTGTAAAAAAAATTCTCTAAGGATTCTTCTCTCTAAACCAAAGCTTTCTCTTTTTCCTCTTCCACCACCACTCTCAACCTTCTCTTAACTCACAAACACCCAAACATCTCATTCCAAGATCTAAGCTTTCTCTTTTCAACTAAAGAAAACAACTTGGTAGGGATTTGTTTTGAGTTTTCCTTCTATTTCTTATCCTTCTTTTTCTAATTTTGATGATGGATAAAGTGATTGTTGTTGTTGTTCTTCTTCTTCTTCTTCTTCTATTTGTTGGTTCTTCCTTTTTCTTGCTTGCCATTTTCGGTTCTTGTTGTTGAATAATGGGAAACCATGGCTTGATGATGAGAGATCATGATGTTGGTTGTGAAACTATCATTTGCTTGACCTCTAAAGCCCAAGTTTGGTTTATTTTGTTGGCTTTAAATAATGGAAAAAATGAAATGTTGTTGGATCCTTTGAAAGATTTTCTTTCTTTAATGTTCAAGGCAATGGCTTGATGATGAGGGTTCCTAAATGTTGGTTATAGAACCATCATGTGTTGGACCTCTGAAGCTCAAGGCTTGATATTTCTTTTGGTTTCATAAGAGAATGAAAAATGATTCATTGTTGGTTGTCTTTGATGATTTTCTTTTGAGCTTGATGGTGAGTCTAGATAAATGAGGTTCTTGGAACCATGGTGTCAAAAGACTCTAAAGCTCACTTCCATTTTGTTAAGATTGATTGGGGTTGAGATTTTGATTCTTTAAAGTCTTAAAATGAGCTCTAGTAAGATAATAGAAATGGATTTGCATCATGTTTATATTTCAAACTCTTGCATCTCATGTTTATGTTTCAATGCCTTGCATATCATGTCTATTTTCAAGTCATCACCTTAAAAAGACTAAAGAAGTGGACTTGCATTTCCATGTTTAAATTCTAGCCTTGCATTTTATGTTTATTTTTAAGTCATCACCTAAACTTTGAAGATTTAAAAATGAACTTGCATTCTCATATTTACTTTTCAAGTCTTGCATATCATATTTAAGTTTCAAACTACCACCTAATAATGACAAAGATCTAAAATAAGGTTTGCATAGCATGTTTATTATTTTATCATCACTTAAATCCCTAGAGTTCAAAGACTTGCCCTTGTATCTTAAAATGGAAGCTTTGATCATGGCTATTGGATGTATTTTAGTCATGGTACAATGTTGGATTTGATTTGTGCAAATGTGAAAATGATTTCAAAGGAATGTTAGAAAGGTGTTTTAAAATGATCTTGAGGTGAAAGAGTAACTTGAAGGTGTCAAAATTTTGATTTCTCAAATTTGGGAATTGGTAATCGATTACCAACCTATGTAATCGATTACCAGGATGGTCATTTGGAAGATTTTGGCCTTAGAAATCGATTACCAGACTATGTAATTGATTACCAAGGATGTTCTTCATACCAGAACCTTTGGCCTTTGTAATCGATTACCATCATGTAATTGATTACTATGATGTTCTTCGTGTCCAAGAATAAAATTTTGGTTTTGGTAATTGATTACCATGCCCATGTAATCGGTTACCAGGATGCCTTTTTACTCCAAAACAAGTTTTTAATTCTAGTAATCAATTACTAGCATCTGGAATCAATTACCAGGACCCCAAATGTGAATATAAGTGTGTTCTAAACAAGGTGAAATGGATTGGTGACCCTATATGCTTATGTAGTGATGATGATTCCCTAGTATGCTATTTATATGTATATATTATTAAGCATTGCATATGCATTAGTTGATTCTGTTCTTGGCTTCCGTCATACTAGGTAGGAGCATGTTTACTGTTATTTTATGATGAATAATAACATGCCTATTAAATATGTGCAAAAAATGTGAATGCATATGTGAATAAATGATATGAGGATATTGTGACATGATAATGTTATGATTGATTGGTTGAGATGCATGATATATGAAAGTTATGAACATGATATATGTTAAAGTTATGATTACATGCTCACATTGCATCTCTAAATTAACATGCCAACATTAAGGTGACATAAGACACATGGACATGATCCTTATACTCTGAATTAAAGGTTATGAGAGGTGATCCAAAAGGACCCTTTAGACTCTAGGAATTAATGGTTATGAAAGGTGTTCCTATGCCCCCTAACCCGCACTCTGGGATTCGGGAATTTAGCACATCAAGAGGATAAGTATAGACTAATGATGACTATTTAGGTATGAGCTCATAACCTAGAACTCTCAAAGGGAGAGTATTAGAGTGGTTCCCAAGGAAAAGAGAATAAAAGTTTAATTCACCTAAAGAATGAGTAATGTTGAAATAATTTGCGTTCATTATGTTATGTTCATTCAATGCGATCCTATGATATCTCGCTTATGGCATTGACATGCATTCATGGATTAGTATGTTGCATTCATGCATTAAGATTCATGGTAAAATGAACGAGCCTCAGCTAAAAGTATTTGAAAATAATAAATAAACCCTATGCATATGCCCACTAATTTCATAATGAAACCCGAGGTTCTTGAAGACGTAGATGATGTCACACATTAGGAGGCGAGAACCCTACTAAGAATTCTTGTATAAGTTTCTCATCCCTTCTTCTTTCTTTCCATCTCGTCTTCAGAGGTCGATGGTCACGTTCGTGATCTTCATTGACGCTCCCACCTGGAGATGCACTACGCGTCACTAGACGTACCATTTTGTGAGTTGTTGTGCGTCCGCCCTTTTTGTTTTCATGGGGCGTCCCTTTGACACCCTTCCAGCTTTACGTTCTCCACCGCTACTTCATTCTCCGATGACCTCGTCTTCAAGCACGCTCGCCCACACGAGGAGCAGATCCGTCGCACTCCCTGCCCGCTTCGACCTTCTGAGACATCCCAGCTATGTGCCGCATTGCCAACCTCCATCCCTGATCGGGTTCGACCCCTCCAAGGATTCACCTACTCATATCTAGTTCGAAGGTTTGGCCCCTACGTTCCTGAGGATGGAGGTTGGTAGCGACGAGGAGGCTACCGTCATGCAGCCCATGAGAGGGCACTGCCCTGGAGGAGCCACCCGACCCCGTCCGAGGCGCCCATGCTCGCTCGTTTTCTGCTTGCCGCACCCAAGCTGACCCAGGAGATTGGGTACCTCCTCCCTCCCAGGAGCGACAATCGAGAGGAGCTAGTCTAGATCTCTTGGAGCGCCCATGCACGTGTAGTAGATAGGATAGCCTTCTTTTGCTTTTTGATTATTAGAGGTTATCTACTCTAGGCGCACCTCCAGGAGGAGTAGCGGGGAGAGAGATCTTTATTTAGCTTGTTTTTCATTCATGGATTTTATGGGATTACGTATATTTTGAGCCCAACCTATGTCGTGGGCATGATATGACTCTTGCATGTATATTCTGAGTATGTAAAGTGGAACGATGATCCTATATATGTGTGTGTGTGTGTGTGTGTGGTGAATTTCTTATGCCTATGTGTTTATGATGTGGTGCTTTGTGAATGTTTGTATCTTGTCTTTATCCCTTTCCTTTTACGCATGCTTCAGATGTTGTTCCTTACGCATGCATGGCTCATGTTTTGTTTTAAAGTTCAAAAAAATTTACCAGTATTTTCATTAAAGTATCTTCTAAAGTTAATGTAAGAACTAAACAAAAGAGGAATAACTAATAATTAATTGAATGCGTCCTAGCGTATTGGATTAAATATTAGAATGTTACACCAATTATTTGAAAAATTAAGCCCTGCTATTTATAGACAACTATGCACAACAATATTCTGACGCTATCCTGATAGTTGCCAACCACCTCAGATTACTTTTTTGTCAAGATCTACATATTTGTTACACAACCCATGTCATTGACGCTTGAACGTGCGCCTACAATACCAGCTCCTAGACATGTGTTAATAACTATCCACGTTCTCCATTTCAGTCTACAAGCTTTTGTCTTCGAGAAATCAACTGAGTCCTCTGGTTTGGTACCAATGCATGCTCGACCCAAATGCCTCTGTGCTTACAATAATTATCACCATTATTTTTCTAAGCCTACACTGCCTTGTGTTTTCCATGAAGATCCTACGCACTATGAGCATCGATGTCTACCTATACTTGACATTTTGCATTGTAAACATTTTTAACCCAAGGAATTCACCATTTTGGTTACTACCTCTTTTCTTCCAAGTTCTCACCATTATTTCATGAAAATCTCTGATGTTGAACATGTCTTTGACACTGACAGCACTTTGGAAATATTTTATACCAGCACCACTTCAACATTTTTTAATTAATAAATTTATAAATGACAACAAATTTAAAAGTGACTGATAAAATATTATGATTTTAATTTAATATTATATATAAATATATAACTAATTTCATATGTTAAAGCTATAAAAGTAATTGTACGTGGAAACATAATTTCTTTCTATGTGGAGCTATCAGAGTCAACCCGGCTAATGTCATTATTAATATCTTTCTACGCATATCTGCTTAAAAAAATATGTTATTTGCACTTATTATATTGAAATACTGTTTCAACTTATATCTCATCCACTATTGAATTGGTATAAATCCTACTTTAATATGCTACATCTCATCTAATGATAGATGGTATGCGAGTTGATATATAGCATCCCATATACAATAAATCCAAATAATAAAATTTATCTATTTATTGCATGTTTAGTAAAGTTTCACCTTAAAAAATAGTTATTTTAGTAACAAATGCTGATAAATTTAATTTAAGGGTTCAAGGATTCTTATAAAATTTAATGATATTGATATCTTTTAATTATTTGTGGTTAAGAATAAATCATGTGTCCTATTAATCCAAGTTATTTGAGATCCATAAAATCAATAATTAAATCATAATTTTTAAATAAGCAAGAGCATCGGAAAAAAAAAACACAAAAAAAGGTAATTTAAAAGTTACTTTAAATACAGAATAAAGTATATACAGCCAAAATTTATACCTAGCATGGTGAACATAACTGATATTAATTGATTGAATAGATGTTAAGCTACCTGAAAAGAACCAATGCCTTCGGTTCGACAGATTCCATGGGAAAAGAAGAACAATGACGCCATCAAACAATAGAAAAATCCAAAATCATCATGTTTGTGTTGTTTCCATTATCTCATCTCACCTACCTGCTTCGACTACCAACCGAAAGTGATCCAGGGATGCAACATTTCTCGTCGAATCCAACACTGCAGGCGACAATAATCTCTTAATTGTTACTCATTCAAAAGTCAATCTCATCTTTCAAGATACCTCACCTGCCGCTGGTGGCCCATTCTAGAATCACATGGTTCTTTGTTCCTATTCCTCCGTAGCAACGGAATAGCATGAGTTCTTTTACTTCTTGGACCTTGAAGAGCCTAGAAGAATCTACACTGGTACCTTATAAATATACGTGACATTAGTTTAATTTCTAAAAGATTATTGTCATCAATTGAATACTATAAAAATACACATATCATTAATCTAATCTCTGATAAATTTCTGACATTAATTTAGTAGCTACGAGATAAATATAATATCATTTTACTCTCTCAAAATACATATGATATCTATTTGATCAATTTTTTATAAGTTGAATAACTTAGTTAATATCACATAGCTCTTTTTTTTTCCGCTGCTATATCACATACATCTTTTAAAAACTAAAGTGATGTTTCATATATAAAGACTAAACTGATATAAAAAATATTTCAAGTACTAATTAAATTAAAGTGACGATACACGTATCATTTAGGAAATAAATTGATGCCATAAGTTTTTGAAGGAAAAAATTGATTTCACGTATATAATTGAGAGCCACATTGATAGGTTAATCTGCGTGTTACAAGAAATGATACTTTGGACTACTTTTCATCAGTTTTATGGAGAAAGACACAATATACGCAATTTAAAAATTAAGTAAACATATCTTTTAATTTTAAAACATTCGTGTGAGGTAATTTAATCTTTAAACTTTTTAAACATAAGTTAAATCCTTAAAAATTAAAATGTTAGACAATATTAGCTTCTAAATGATGTCTGACATCACATAGATCCTCAAAATAGGAACAGTAGTCTAGAATGCTATGCAGGTATAATGTGTTAGGAAAATAGGGATAAATTTTTATTGATGAATCATCTATAAAAATGTATCCCCAATTTTTTACTCAACCTAACACACCCTTGGGATTTACTTTGTTGCCTCCGTAAACAAATATTCTAAAACTTAAATGGCAAGTAAACATGCGGTCGTTGTTTTCTCCGTGCATTATTAACTTTTTTTTGGGTACATATGTATATCGTTGACGTCTAGTTTGTGCATCGAGTTATTGGGTTATCGACTTCATACCTAACTAACACTAGTTTGTAGCCCATGCTTTGCACTGGCATTGCTTATGTTTTAATTAATTAAATTGGGTACATATATATACCGCCGACGTCTTGATTGTGCTTCGAGTACTTGGGTTATCGACTGCATACCTAATTAACACTTGTTTGTAGCCCGTACTTTGCACTGGCATTGCTTATGTTTTAATTAATTAAATATAATTTATAATTAGTTGTGTTAGTTTATAAATATTTGTTGGCATCAAATTTCACTAAGTATCCGAAGTTGAATTATCATTCGTCCTTGATAAGACAGGGGCCATAATACGTGGCGCATGACTGTCAAAGCATGCAAGCTCTTGGTGATGATGATGAATATTTGACATGTCAAAATTGGTCAAGTTAGTAAAGACAGATGAAGTGTGATTCTCAAGGAAATGCAAATTATTGTTGAAAAGTTCAAGTTTGAAAGTCAACATATCAAAGTCAATGTTTGTCATTCATGATGGGATTTGAAGATCCAAGGTTACAAGTTTGCAATAACAAGATTTTCAAGCTTTAGTTCGACAAATTGAAGTTCAGTTTGTCATTTGATGCTTAAAATTTTTTGGGATCTTAAAGATAGCCACAGTGATCAAAAGAGGACAGATTGGTCATGCGATGGTTAACATTAGTTGTCAGTGGCTTTTAGAAGTTATTGAAAGAGGCTTTATGAAACACAACAATGTGGTAACCGTTTGATCGATAAAGGCATATGACAAAAAAAGAAATCGTCAAATACACGTGGACAATAGCCAAGGGCATAGCTGAATACAAGTATCACAATCTTAGAGTCCTGAATGTCTATAAATAGTAGTTTTGTAAATTTTGTAAGTGGTTAGAATTTTTATTCACACACTCACTCTCACAATGTCACCTTGATAACAAAACAGAATCAGAGTCCTCTAAGTAATTGTTCTCAACTCCCTTTATCGCTTTCCTAGGCCTATATTTTCTTTACATTGTCTATACTTTATTTATATATATCAATCAAATACTCTACATTCTACAATTATTTTGCACTTTAATATTCTGTCAGCCAACATTCTATACACAACACACAAATCACATTATACATTCCATCCCATTTCACTCACATATGCTTGATGCTCTATTCTTTTAAGTGGTGAACCCTAGAAGAGTAGATTTTCACTCCACTGAATCAAGATCTTAAAAAGCAATGGTTAACGTCCAAACTATTTAGTTTGTTGACAAACACTTGGTTTAGCACAATTTGATCTCTTGTTCAAAGAAAATTGTTGATTATTTATTGTCGGCCTAAAGTATCAAAATTTGCAGTAAACAAATTGGCACACCCAGTGGGACCACACTAGTTGAAAAGAAAAATGTGTCAAATAAACAAAAACAAACAAAATAAAACAAAGGCAAATGCGCTTGCATAGTGGCACTCTTGTGTCAAATATGTTGAGAGCATCATCTCCATTAGTGGATGAACAAGATGTAGAAAATAATCCCCCTCATTTTTAGGTGTTTGTCTTGAATCTTGTTAGTCAAACAAGTGGCAACATTCCGCAAATAAGCATGAGCACTACTATCACGATAACATGGCCACCGTATGGTCTTCCTCCTCGCCAAACATGGCGAATATGTTAACCTAGGGAATCCATCAAATGTTGGAAGTGATGGCATGTTTAATAACATATATCCACATAATCCTCTATTTCAAAGTCATAGTATGTTGTTTATGACAAATATACCAAAGTTTGGTTTTGTCATGCTCATTTGACAGGCCCTCCAATGATAGGGTAAAAGGATATGTCTTTAATGAACCTAAGCACTACTTGACAACCAAATATAGGTCCAATCTTCCCTATATCCTTGAGTGAGTATGACAATAACTCCTACGCATATAGTCGATTTAATGGTCATGTTTCAATAACAGATTGAAAAAGTCACCATGACCTCATCAATATGCTAATACAATATATGTGACAGTTTTTGATGTCTCTGATCGAAACAAATAACCAAAGATTCAATCAACTTTCTTGACAAATAGGCCGAATGGCTCAAGCCATAACTTTGGATGATAATCCAAATGCCCCTATGCTCAAGAAGTTAATAACCTAAATGTAAATGAAAATGAAAATGCTGATCTAACTATCCGTCTTGTCCTGTCAAGGGCAAGACGACAATGAATTCCAAAGGGTTTGACAACATAACATTGGGGGCATCATGTGCACCATGTTAAAAATTTTAATCAAAAACCAAAATATCACACATGTTGTTGAAAATGTTCTAACGGTTTGGCTTTAATGTTGGTTTTGCCAACCAACCCATTTTTGTGTCTGGATTCCCAGACTATATTCAATAGGTTGAAGTTCCTAGGGGTTTGAAGATCCCTAAGTCATTGATTGACATATTATTAAAGGACAAACAAATTGTTATTTCAAAGGGAAGAAAATCCCTTCCATTGTAGAACTAAAAAGACAAAAATTTTGCAAATTTCATCAATCTACTAGACATGCCACTAATAGCTATGTTCGTTTTGGGGACTTGATTCAAAAGGCAATCATTGAAGGGCATTTGACATTTTAACGAAAGGACTATTGCTACCAAATCTTAGCTTTTGCATGAGTTTTACTGAGTTATTGATGCAATTGATAAATATTTTGATTTATTTCTCATTGTGTGATTTTAATAAAATTATTGGCTTTTGTACCTGATTTTAAAATAATTTGTAATCAAACCTGTTGCTTTTGCCTTATCTCTTCGAGAATGGTTTTGTGCATAGGAGCTTTGGATCAAGTACAAGATGTCAAGAACAAGGTTGGAAACTATTGGGAAAGAGCTGGAGTAAAGGAAGGAAAAACGTGGAGGCTTATATTTGGTGAGCGTTGCATGCTTGGCAAAGTAACAACTATTAATTTTTTAGCCTCATTATTCTCGTTGACACTGCACATCTCATTTAGCACTGCAACGCTTGTCAATGATGGGATATCTACTTATTAATATGTTTTTGGACCCACTTTAGCCCATTCTTAGAGAGCAATATTTAAGGGATTGATCTAGACTTTTACCTAGTTTTTGACTCGAGTTAGGCTACTAGGAATAGTTGTTATTATTCTCTTTCTACATCTCTCTTCTCATTCTCTCTCTTCTCTCTCTTTGGGATTTCATAGGTAAATTTGCTTGTTCTTATGGATTATAGCAAGGATTGTTGCTATTTTTTCAGCTACACTCTTAGATTCATTGTTGTGATCCTTTAGAGATGGAGGAGTGGATTTCTTTACTAGTATAAAGGTTTTTGGATGGATTGGGATGGTGTTTAAGACCTTTTTTGATATTTAATGCATTGATTTTCTTAATATTCTACAGTTTATATTCCTATAATTATTGTGGTTATTGATATAATCTTTATTAGGATAACTAAATTAGCGATCGTTGTTTAGGAAAACCCTTTGGACATAAATTGATAGATATATTGGTTTATGTTTGAAGGAAAATATTAGAACTAACTTTTTGATTGGCAATTAGGCTATAGTAATTGGTTCATTTAATCAATGTGATTTCTAAATAAATTGAGATATCGTTTATTAGTTATTTGCATTAGTCAAATTCTAGAGGTCGATCGATCAATAGTATAATTGCCAGTAATTTATTACTAATAGCCACCAATAGGTTTATTATTTAGTCAATGATAATTAATTTCCAATCCTAAGAAATACCGTGCACTAGTACCTTCTTCATTGTTGCTATTATCTTTTAATTTAAATTACTTAGTTCTTATTCTTTAAAACCCCCACTTTTCCTAACTAAGTATTGAAGCCTACTTAAAGACGACCTAGGTTGTGCCCTTTACTACATTTTTGGTGCAACTTAGCATTAAAATAATTTCTAATTTGAGGAGGTAGGTGACAAAAATTTTGGCATCATTGCTAGGGAGACATTAAAACTTAGTTGTTTATTTGATTGTTTTTATTTTACATTATTTTATTTTATTCTAGTTTTTATTTATTTACTATTTTTATTTCATTTTCTGTTGCTTGTTTTATTCTGCAAAAAAAAAAAAAAAAAATTGGTTGTTCCCTATATGAGGCTTCCCTGTTGCTAGAAATTTGATACCTCTTGACTCTAAAATTCAGAAACTTTAAGAAAATAGACAAGTAAAGCATCAACAAGCAAAACTTTCTTAGCGTTCCTTGATCCTTTGTTTACTATTTAGGAAAATCCAGTGACACTGGAGATAGGAACAGTGTACCATCCTAATATTTAACCTAACACGCCTAGGACGTATTAAGATTAATTATTAGTTATTACTCCTTAAAATTCATTTGTAAATATTACTTAGTGGAAAATACAGGCAATTTTTTTTTTAAAAAAAAAAATGTAAAACAAAACGTGAGCCATCGCGTACTACCATGAGCGAATTGTAAAACGCAAAGAACTTAAACACACAATTTAAAATCAATAAAGGACACATTCATCCATAGAAGCAAATATCATAATATTAAATAACATAGTCGAATACATGATTCTGGATTCATCAATTGAAAAACTAAAATAGAGTCATACCCATATAGAATGGGCAGAGCTTACGATACATAGAAAAGGAAAACACATAAACAGAAAGGAAAACATAAACAGCAAGTACAGCGAAGCCCTAAAAGATCAAACCCAAGCTATAGCTACCCCCTCTAAACCTACTAGAGACGCTGGTCCTCTAGCGATGGGGAAAGGTGTCCCATGACTGCTCGAGCTTCGGTCGTGGCCCAATGAAGTGGGGGTGTAGGCATGCGGAGTGGGGGAACAACATGGCCTCCTCGGTGTGGGCGCTCTCGGCTGTCCACTCACCTCGCAAGCCTCGCTGGGTGATGAATCCTCGCTGCCCTACCCATGTCCATGGGTACCAAGGAGCAGACCCTAAGAGTAGACGTAGGCGGGGAATCCTAGACAGTCAATCCCAGGATGCCGTATGAAGGGGATGTACTTGGGTAGGCTAAGAGGATGATGGGCGGTACGGCAGACCTGCTCATCATGGGGTTGGTCCTCTCGAAGATCATGTCGTCGCCATACGGTGAGGTAGAAGTGAAACGAAAGTTGGAGATTGGATGCGCAAACAGGTGTCCCATGTATGCAAAATGCAGACAACACAACGACCCTCAAAATGATACAACGATGATCCGGGTAGAAGTGCACCTCCCAGATCGGCGTGTCAATGAAGATCACGAACGTCGCCATCGAATCTGAAGACGTAACGGGAAGAAAGAAATAGAGGGGGTGAAAATCTTACTAAAGAATCTCAGGAGGGAATCCTCCTATCCTAATGTCATCATTTATATCCCCAAGAACCTTGGGTTTATTATGAAAAGATTTAACATGCAATGTTCTATTATGAGGTTTTATAAAATTAATTACCCAAGGTCCATTTTTTCTTTTATCATGAATCTTAATACATGAATGTAGCATAGCAAAGCATGAACGCATGACAATACCTTATACAAGTAAACCAATAAAACATAACATCAACAATTTATCATCATATAAGTGGCATGTAACTTTTCATGAAAACATTTCTCTTTCGCAAGTATGGAACTTCACATCCTTTTCTCTTTTCTCAAACTTGTGACATAAAGGTATCAAACCTAGTATCATTGCCACCCTAAACTAGGGTATGAGCTCATACCTCAACTAGTCGTCACTAGTTCTTACTTATCCTCTTGATAAGCGTAACATAATCACAATCATAATAGTCTCGACTAGAGTACGGGTAGAGGGCCTAAGATCACCCATCATGGGACTTTTCCTTCTTCAAAACGAATCAACTGGTTAAGACCAGTGACTTTGTCTACTTTGGCAAGCTAACTGTCAATGCCCTCATGGTTTTACCTTCTCCTCACCATAGTAGAAGTACGTCTCGGTCTACGAAACGCATCAACTGGTTAAGACTAGTGACTTTGTCCGCTTTGGTATGGCTCGACGTCCATCCCCCCAGGTTTACTTTCTCCTCACGTAGCAGGAGAAATGCATCTGGCATGTCACTTTTAAAATCTTACTTTCAAAAACTTCTTTAAGTCTCTCAAATTTGATGAAAATTTATCAGGCACAACAGCTGTACAGAATTTCCTCAAATTTGAGTCATGCCACATAACTCATTTAACACATGCTTCCTCATTCAATATCTCAACTAAGCAAACCTTTAAAATCCTATAAACATGTTCACCCATTTCATCATTATCTCATATGCTTCTGCATCTTAATCATAACATACTACATTATCATAACAATCACGTCATAAGTTCAAATATTCTTGATATATCATAACTATGTGTTCACTCGGTCGCTTACTCTCATCATCTTCCTATCTTATAGTATTTTATGCTTTGACCCTTACGGGTTAAAACTCATGTTCTAGTTATCCTATCACCCATAATAGATCTTTGATGCACCTAAAGGATCATTACTTGTAATTCTCTAATTTTTATACTTACTAACACCTCCAAATAGCCTTGCATAGATTGGGTGTGATGGTTATTATTCGATTATAGGGTTTTAGAACCTACGTCTTTAATCCTTTCTAAGTTCTGTCTTCGCCTAAGGCTCTATATTCAATTCCTAAACCGATTATTAGAGATTCCTTTACATATCCACTAATTGCAAACCATTTTCCCTAAGTTCAATTATGCTGATACAGGATTTATAATTCTTGTGTTTAAGTGTTCTAGAATCCTCATTTTAAGTACTTTTTAGTTACTTGTTCTTTCCTAACATTCCTAAATCGGTCTTTGCCTCACTCAAACACAATTTTACACATTTTAACTCCATAAAATGGCATCAATACAGTGGCCAAGCAAACAAGACAGAAATTGAATTGTATACCTCACATAATTACATGAATTCATCTCAAAGCATTTACACATAAAGTCATTCTATCATACTTAGAGCACATATTTTGCACATTTGGGTTTCTGGTAATCGATTACATATGATGGTAATAATTATTAGTAATCAAAAATGGTTTCTGGACTCAAAAGGGTGGCCTGTAATCGATTACTTAGGCTTGGTAATCAATTACCAGAACCTAAATTTTGTCCTAGGTACGAGGAACATAGGTAATCGATTACATAGGATGGTAATCGATTACTTAAGGCTAAAAACATTTGAAAATGAAGAACATCATGGTAATCGATTACATAAATAGGTGTCGATTCCAAGTTAAAACGGTTCTGGGCATGAGGAACAACCTTGGTAATTGATTACACTGTTAGTAATCGATTACCAGAACCCAAAATCCTTCGAATAACCATTATGGTAATTGATTACATAAGCTAGTAATTTACAGAACCTTTGAATTTGAGAAACATGGTTTTTAACACATTCTAAGCTACTTTAACACCTTAACCACGTAAAACATCTTTCTAACATTTCCTTGAAAACATCCTCACATTTTTACAAATCAAAACCATCATTGTATCATGACTAAAACACATCCACTTGTCATGGTTAATATTTATTTAGGGATATTAAGGCAAGTCTTTTGAGCTCTAGAATATTAAGTGATGACATAAACATAAACATGCTATGCACTATGCTTTATTCTTCATTATAATAAAGTGAGAGCATAAAATAAATATGAGATAAACATCCTTATTATCTTTAAAGGTTAAGTGATAACTTGAAATATAAACATGAAGTGCAAGCTTGGAAATTTAAACATGAAAATGCAAGTTCATTTATTTATTCTTGAGAGCTTAGTGATGGCATCAAAAGTAAACATGATATGCAAAGCATAAACTTAAACATGAATGCGACTTATTTTATCTTAGCTAGAGCTCATGCAAGACTTTAGAGGATAAACTATCAACCCCATTCAATCTTAACCAAATGGAAATGAGTTTTAGAGACTCTTGACACCATGGTCCTAAGGACCTCATTTGTCAGACTCATCATCAAACTCAAAACTTAACAAAGACAACCAAAACCTTCTTATTTTCATCATTCTTACAAAACCAAAGATGAAGCCAACCTTGAGCTCTAGAGGTCTACACATGATGGTCTTTACAACTAACACAAAGATCTCTCATCATCGAGCTATCATGGAACATCATCAAGGCCTTAATGGCTGAAAATGAAAAAAGAAAAAAAGGAAAACCGAAAATGAGAAAGCTTAAGAAAGATCATTCAACCATCATCTTAAAATAAGAACAAATCTTACCAAAGCAAGAGAATAAGTTTAAAGACAACTCCCTACCAAAATTTTGCTTGATGAAATGAAGGAAAGCTTGGTCCCTTTGAGGTGAAAAGGAAAGGAAATCTTCTTAGAGTTTTAGGAGGAGGTTTCAAGCAAGAGAGAAAAAGAAGAAGAGAGATTGTGTTTAGGAGAATGAAGAAGGAAAAAGGCTTCTTTGATCCTTGAGGAAGAGAGCTCAAAGTTTTCAATATGTGTAAAGGATTCAAAGAGCTTTCAAGCTTGCATATTATAGAGAAATAAAGCTCATGAATGGTCTTTGAGGGAGGAAGCCAGAGTCTTTAGAGGAAAAGGAAGGAAGAAAATATCTTTGATTGATATGGTTGTGAGTATGGGTAAGGTATGGTGAGGTATAACTCCAAGTATGGCCTAGACATGGTTCTTTGTGTGCAAATTAAACAACATTGATGAATTGAGGGAGGATGTATTCGACCATGTATGCAGCCAAGGGAGAAGAAAATTTGTTAACTAATTGTGGTTTAATGATATAACAACCTAATTTTCTTTATAAATTAATTGAGGATGTATTAATGCAAATATTAAGATTTTGATAAACGTAAAAATGATGAGAACGACTTTATGTTCGAGCAAAAAAAAAGTGAATAGTATTTTCGAGTCCGCAGTTCGGGAAGCTAAAACCTAGATTCGGGACCCAAAGGTGCCTGAAATTGGGAAAACATGGGAATAAGGTTAGGAATAAGTGTGAATGAAAATTTTATACTTAGAATTAATTTTCGGGTAATATTGGTAGTTAATCAGTATGACGTTTACCCGTTAATAAAATTTGGTGTGTGATTTAACACGAAAGACGGTTAATTCTTACTAATGGATAATGTTTATCTTTCTTAGCCAAGTGTAGGCTAAGATTTAATCTTGTAAAGTAAGATTAAATCCTAGCCATTTACATTAGTTTCTTTTATAAAGTAATTTGACTTTATGTTACAATAATGATATCACTTGATATAAGATAAGCTCAAACCACCTAATTCCATTAATTCTTTCCTCCTTTTTTCGGCCATCATCACCAGAGAAGTTTCAGCCACCATTTTCACTCCTTAGGAGTTCTAACTTGTAAACTCAAAACCCTTAGTTTAGAGTTGTTAAAATTACCAACTTCCTTCACAAAACTTCATCTACACTTCAATTCCCACAATTCTAATCGATTAAAATTTCAATCCTACACCAATTCTCACTTTGATCCCTCACTTCCTCATTGCCTAAGGGAGGTTTGGTGTTTGATTGGGAGTCCTCAAAGTGAAGAGAAATCAAGTAGAGCATCCTTTGTAGCATAGAGCTCAAGAGCCCTCAAAGTAGGGTTTTTCTCTTTTTTGTCCAATTTATTCTGATGTGTTTTAAGTGAGCTAAGTCCAAAATTTCTCTTTATATTGGTTGATATTATGTTTATATTGATGTATTAATTTTGGTAATATGTGTGGATGATGATAGAAGTCACTTTCATCAAAAAGATATTGAGTGATACTTGCTGGATTTTGGGTCTCTTGGCAATGTGTGGTCACGATTTTGTTGGGCATGTTGTAGTCATTTTAATGAGTCAAAAAATTTATGTGTACAAGTTAACATCTTGGACTAGTCTCACGAATTTTCTTGGGTGTTGATTTTAAGGTTTACTACCTCAAAAAAATCAGAAACCGAAATGAGATTGATGCTGTCTTGATTGTTGAAACTGAAGCAATAAAATTTCCTGATTTTATTACCATAGCAAATGATTGAATAAGCCTTTGAAATATTTACACAAATTCAATAACATATTGAAGTGTCACTGTAAATTTTATCGTGACCTGATTCAATCATTTGCTAGCTAAAGATTGTGGGAACCCTGGTCTGATCAATGAATGGATGGTCTTTGACCACTGAAATTGTACAATTTACTGAAGGAGTTAGAAAGTTCCGTTTGTATTGAAATTTTTACAGGGATTCTTAGACACATTGAAGTGTCATGGAAAATTTTTGTAGCCCTTGAATCAACCATTTGGTAAGGACATTAAATATTGGTACTAAATGATAAATCTGCCCATGTGTTGAAATGGTAAAAATGCCTTAAATTAATGATAAAGTAGTATGTAGTTCGAGTATCTAGTATATGAATGCATACTAATTGTTTTAAAGAATTTTTCATGAAGCATGAATGTGACTCCAATGTAATTGAATGCCTATATGTATGGTGAGCATGCCTTGGAGAAAGAGAATGTATAAGTTTCACTTGGGCATGTTTTAACATATGGGAAACAGAGACAAAGCTTATATGGGTTGAAGGGGAAGACAAGAATAAGGACTTCCCTAGAAACTTTATAAGTCGGTAGATGAATTGGCTAGGAATAGAATATGTTGGATTCGAAAATAGAAAATGAAGTCTGATGATCACGAGAGGAATGAGCTCATGTCCTAGCAATCTATTATGTAACACCCTCCAAATTACCACATTCACCCAAGTATGGACATAGTAATTAGCAGAGTATTCCTGGCAAGTTCCGGTTCTATACTAGTTGAAATAATCAATGACATGAAAGTCGCAATACATATACCACCATAACGAGATTTACATATAGGGGCATAATGTCGCAAGTCACTATATATACATCATAAGGGCAAAACCAACAAAATGACCCCGAAAAGTACAGGACTCGATGCGAACGAGGCTAATCCCCCTACCTGATACCTAACCTACTCAAATACCCTGACAAAACAGCATATGTACATATACAACGGCTAAAAGAAAACCAAAAGTGCACCAGTCTATAGGTAGGTAAGGTCCTAACACTATCCTATTACTATGTACAATGCATCCGATCTCTGGAGATCTCTACTCCTCGATCCAGGAAGCCATTGGCCATCGGGGCGATGACCTCACCTCCGCCAGGGCAAGGGGGTCCTCGAGGATGAGCAGATGAGGAGGATGACGAAACGGGTGCGTCTGCTGGTTGATACACGGGTGGAGCGAGGGGAATCTCAAACACTCCAGGATGGGCCATGTGAAGGGGCACGCCGTCATAAGGAAAAGCGGTCGAAGTCGAGGCAAAGACCGAAGTCCTGAAGGAGCGATCAAAGAACATGTAGATCCGAAACTGGGAATAACCAACGCGTACATGCAGTCCAATCGGATCATATTGCCACACCCATTGTGGCGATCACAAAAAACACCAGGGACGGCATCTTCGAAATGAACAATATAATACATACAACTAGGGTGAGAATAATATAAAATTCTCAGGAGGGTAGTTTCCCCCATATACTACACACAATAGGGACAAGCAATTCATGTATATAAATATTCATACAAAGTCTTGAAAACAT
This sequence comes from Dalbergia oliveri, assembly GCA_030441495.1. Classification (NCBI taxonomy): domain Eukaryota; kingdom Viridiplantae; phylum Streptophyta; class Magnoliopsida; order Fabales; family Fabaceae; genus Dalbergia; species Dalbergia oliveri. The sequence continues at coordinate 18,880,981 of JAMLFY010000016.1, forward strand.
GGCCAGGGAACTAAGGATAATATCACAATAATCGATCGAGTAATAATATGTACAATCAGAAACTCCATTTCTCATATTTTTCTCAATTTTCTCAACATAGGGAGGGCTTATTTTCAAGAGATACATTCACATTTCACAATTTCATAGAGGACCATAGACTGCTAGGACATGAGCTCATTCCTATTGAGATCACAAACTTCATTTTTTCCATTTAATCACTAAGGTCTATGCCTAGCCGATACGTATCGACTCAATACTTTTCTAGGGAAGTCCTTCTTTTTGCCTTCCCTCTCAGTTCTTTCTAAGCATTGTTTCTGTTTTCCCATATGTCTCAAACACACACAGGGAAGATATGTACATACTATCATAGAATTTTGGCCATTTCCACATCTCATTATCCTGGAGAATTGAAGTTCCAGGCACAACAATTTATTATCATACCAAAAAACCATTCCAACCTTAAGGAAAATTTCACATGACACTTCAATGTGTCTAAAACAACCTGTAAAAATTTCAGGGCAATCAGAGTTATATAACCACTTCAATAAAATAGGCAAATCTGGTGGGAAGCCACAAATTCATAGTCCAGACTTGTGTTCTCAAAATATTTAACCCTAGAATTTGATGGAATAATGGTACAAGAAAATTCATAGAGTTATTTCAACATGTTATTAGTCTTGTGTAAAAATTTCAGGAGCTATCTCAATCAATTCTATGATGAAAAATTCGGGCAAGTTTGTTACTTCAGTCTCAACAATTCAGACAACAACAGTTACAATTTGGTTCCTAATTTTTTTGAGGTATCAAACCTTAGAATTAACCCCTAAGAAAATTCGTGTGTTTATTTTAAGGGGTTAACTACAACATATAATTTTCATGGATTATGAAACCACCCACAAAATTTCCAAAAAATTCGTGAAAGTTCTAATTATAGAATAGGAATCAGTCCTAGCAACCTAGTTCCAATTTCACTTGAGGAAAAACCCATTTTAAAACCATCCAAACACAACACAAAAATTCATACATCAATATCAATATGTTAGTCATCAATATCATGAAAATTTTCGGAATTAGGGCAAGCTAAAACAGAATTGAAAAATTTCACAAGAAAGGCAACAGAAAACCCTACACTTGAAGGTTCAGCAAGTTTCATCTCTAGCTTGCTTCAAGGTGGGATTTCTTCACAACCAATACTCCCCACACAAATTCAAACCTTCCTCTGATCATGATGGATGTGCAAGAACGATGGGGTTCTTGAAATTTCAATCGGTTATAATTGTAGAGGTGGAAGTGTAGATCAATTTTTGTGAAGGAAGATTTGGGTTTTGATGATTCTAAGCTAGGATTTTTGTGAGATGAAAGCAAGATGGAGCTCTTGGCTATGGAGGCACTTCACATTCTGGTTTCTCTCCTTGCAAGGCCGAGTTTGATGCTTGGCTTGGTTAAGAAGATCAAGTGACTAGGCTTGTAATAAATGCAAGGCAAGATATTTGTTAAAAATCATGATGAACTTGGTGACTAGGCTATGATGGATGGCTAGGATTTGATCTTGGATTCCAAGATTAAATTTTGGCCTTCCACTTGTCTTAATTTGGGGGATATTATTAGTTGTAGTAATGGGAGTGTCTTTCGGTGTAAAACTACACCCAAACCTCACCGAACGGGTAAACACCGACCATCTCCCGATATTACCCGTAAAGCAATTCTAAGCATAACATTATCATTTCCACACATGTCTAATCTTATTTTCATGTTTCCTAACTTTGGGGCACCTTTGGGTCCCTAATTCTCCAGTTTTGATGGCCCGGAGGCCTGCGGGCCCCGAAGTACTATTAAAAAAAAAATTTTTTGTACCCGCTCATGGAGCCGTGCTCATCACAACCACGTCTCCAGAATTCTAATATTTCTATTAAGTTTTCCTCAATTAATATCTGAAGAAAACTAGGATGTTACATATTATCCTTTATGGTATTATCTAAGACAGGTATCTCGTAATGTGATATTAAGCCTTCCATATGTTAATAAAAGAGAAATGCACGGAATGGATTCCATGGTTCCAAATGGCAACGCGTAATTCATCAATGTGGTTATACCTTGATTGCACATAATATACATACTTTAGTGGTGGTGCTTGTAATTCTTGCATGAGTATTCTTATGTGAATGCGTTAGTGTTGATTTTTGCATCGTATATGAGGGATTACCTCCTGAGAATTTTATAATATTCTCATCCCTATGTGCATATATGTTGTATTGCATTCAGATGCCATTTGCGATTCTTCCTTGACTCGCCCCGTGGCGGTGATTTACAACAGGACCTAGACTCCCTGACGTTGTGGCTTATTCCAAGTCGGGCCTACGTATTCTTCAGCCGTCGTCAGCGCTTTGTATTTACCCAGAGTTTGACCCGATTTCTGTATGATGGTGTGCCTCTACATATGGCACACCCTAGATGTTTTTGTAGCCCCACCAACACCACTTGTGCCCCCTCCCATATGACCCTTCATCATCATCCTCCTCAGACTCGGACCCATCTAAGGGCCTAGACTCCCTTGGTGGAGGCGAGGCCATCGCGTCGATGGCCAACGGCTTCCTGGAGGATGATACGAGATTCAGACTTTTGGCATGTACATAGTAGTAGTGTGGTGTTAGGACTTTACCAGCCTTTGATGATGTACTATTAAATGTTTTCAAGTCCGTTTGTATCTACATGTTATTTTTTCGGCCGGACACCAGCAGGCTAGGTCGTGGCGAGGGCTAGACCTGTTGTTACAAGGTTTCCGACTAGTTTAGGGGTCGTCTCGTTGCTTTACTGATGTAGTGTACACACTGGAACTGAAACCTTATGTTTATATATGTATAATGAGTTTCGCAACATATGTATCTAAATATCTTTATTACCTTGTATTTCGACTAGTATAGTTTTGAACGTAAGTAATACTCTGCTAATTCCTATGTCAATACTCGAGTAGAACATGGTAATTAAGAGGGTGTTACATTATGGTATTTAGAGGACTATCCTATCAGCCTGGGGATTGGACCAACTATGCTTCTGTAGTAATTGTCATGCATTATGATGCATATATGGATATATGTGTGTGTATGACTCCTGTTAGAAATGTTGTGGGTTACCTGCCATACTTGGATTGGTATTGAGCCTGACAACTCAATATTTTGTTTGGTGTAGCAAGAATCAATGACTTCAAATCGGCAAACTAAGAGCGTAGCAGAAATGACGAAATGATGAATACTTTTCGCGAGAAGGCGCGGCAATGAGAGAACAAGCTACCATTGCTAACCGAACGATGGAAGGTCTGAACCGCAATGAGGAGCAAAACCCGTTGGTAACCCTGGAGGGAACGAAGTGGATGCGAATATCAGAAATTTGCCGAGTTTCGGAAGGCAAACCCCCGCCTTTTCGAGGAGCTTTTAACCCCTATAAAGTAGAAGAATGGATCAAGGCGATGGAAAAGATTTCTCCATTCTGCCCATATAGATTCAAAAGGTGGCTTTTGCCTCCTACATGCTAGAAGCAGATGCGGAATTTTGGTGGGTTAGCACCAGGGGATTATTTGAAGCTTCCAAGACTGAAGTTACCTGGGATTTCTTCAAAGAGGCTTTTTACCATAAGTACTTCCCCTTCTGGAGGAACGCGAAGAGTTAGACTTCATGGCTCTTAAACAAGGACCTATGAGTGTAGCAGAGTATACCTGCCAAATTTGAAGAGCTTTGCAAATTTTCTATGATTTACCAATGTGACCCAGACGAAGCTTGGAAGTGCAAGAAATATGAAGGGGGCTTACCGTGAAGACATAAAGGTAGCCTCCTGGAGATCCAGAGACTATCCTACCTTGGTGAATAAGTGTCAGCGTGCTGAGGAGTCGAACAAGAAGCTTGCCAACCTCAAGTATGCACAAAGCAATACAGGAGGGGATTAGCACCCCAGGTCCCGATTCAAGCCTGGAAACCAGCGTCTAGGGAAGATTTCCACTTAACAATAACAACAGAGGGAAGGCTTCAATCCCAAGACCGGAAGTAAGACGAGAGTGCCCTAAATGTGGAAAATATCATGGGAATAGACCTTGCTGGACAACAGATTGTTTGCTTAAGCTGGGAAACCAGGACACAAGATATTCGATGCCCCAATAAGAAAGTTTAGTAGTCCATCGCCAGGCCACAACAACAAGGGCACGTTTTTACTATAAGTACCAAGGAAGCTTCTCATCCGTCGATTCTTCCGAGGTAAGTGTGAAATAAATGGCAATATCTTAGATGTACTGTATGATTCGGGTGCCACTCATTCTTTCATATCCCATGACTGTGTACAAAAGTTAGAATTATCTTGTTCTGAGTTACCTTATGATCTTCTTGTATCCACTCCACGCTGGTCTTATTAGGACTTGTTATGCATGCATGAATCTTCCTCTTCATATAGACACTAGAGAATTTACTACCAATTTAGTTTGTCTTTCTTTATTCGGTTTAGAAGTAATCTTAGGCATGGATTGGTTGGTACCCAATTATGTTCTTTTACATTATCCAAATAGAACTTGAGTGTTTCTTCCCATGCTACCTTCTATTCCTATGGTTCCCTTTTCCTTTTACTTAGACCTAGTGACACCTAACCCTAGTAAGGTGGACCGTCAGGAATATGTTCTCCTCTTGGCTAGTGAAACTGAAAGTAACCAAGAATTGAGCACGATTCCAGTGGTGAGGGAGTATCAGATGTATTCCCAAGAGATATTCCAGAGTTTCCACCTAAGAGGGAGATTGAATTCTCCATTGAGTTAGTTCCAGGAATGGGTCTTATCTTAATTGCTCTTTATAGGATGTTACCCTTAGAGTTGAAGGAATTAAGGCACAGATTGAAGAACTCAGGAAAACATTTCATTAGACCAAGTGCCTCTCCCTAAGGAACCCCGTTCTTCTGGTAAAGAAAAAGGATGGGGGTATGAGGCTTTGTGTGGATTATAGGCAATTGAATAAAGTGACGATCAAGAACAAGTACCCTTTGCCAAGGATTGACGACCTCATGGATCAATTACGGGGCAACCGTTTTCTCAAAGATTGATCTTAGATCAGGATCATCAGATTCGAGTTTTAGATGAGGACATTCCCAAGACTACTTTTAGAACTCGATATAGACATTATGAGTACATGGTGATGTCTTTTGGATTGACCAATGCTCCGCGGTATTTATGGATTATATGAACCGAATCTTCGCCCCTTCTTAGATAAATTTGTAGTCGTCTTTATAGATGATATACTTATCTATTCAAGGACCGAAGAAGAACATGCGGAACATCTTAGGGTTGTTACAAATCCTAAGGGAGAGGAAATTGTATGCTAAATTGTCAAAATGTGAATTCTGGATGGAAGAGGTTAAATTTCTAGGCCATGTGGTCTAGGAGGAATTTTCATAGATCCTGTAAAGTAGAATTAGTACTTCATTGGGAATGACCTACTACGGTGACAAAAATCTACAGTTTCCTTGGGTTAGCCAGATATTATCGACGGTTTATTATGGGCTTTTCCAGATAGCCTTACCTTTGACAAGGTTGACCCAAAAGAACGCTCAATTTAAGTGGATGGAGTGTGAAACTAGTTTCCAGGAGTTGAAGCAAAAGTTGACCATGGCTCCAGGATTAGTATTACCAATCCTATGAACCCTTTGAGGTTTATTGTGATGCTTTAATAAGGGTATAGGGTGTGTGTTGATGAGGACCAAAATGTGGTTGCCTATGCTTCTCGCAATTGAAACCCCACGAAGTAAACTACCAACTCATGACCTTGAACTTAGCTTGGTTTTTGCTCTAAAAATTTGGTGACACCATCTTTATGGTGTACAGTTCAATGTCTCTCTTGATCATAAAAGCTTAAAATACCTTTTCGATCAGAGAGTTGAATATGAGGCAAAGAAGGTGGATGGAATTCCTCAAAGATTACGAGTTCATCTAAACTACCACTCAGGCAAAGCAAATGTTGTGGCAAATGCCTTGAGCAGGAAATCCCTAAGTGTAGCATGCCTAATGATCAAGGAAACGGAGCTAGTAGAGAGCTTTAAGAGGCTTAGTGTGGGTATGTCTGTGAACCCAAAGGGTGTGAGGTTAGGTTAGATACGAGTAACGAGTGAGTTCAGGAAGGAATTTTGGCTGCACAACCCGAAGATCAAGAGCTTCAAGAGATTTAAAATCTGTCCATACAAAGAAGTTGCTACAATTTACTTAGGACCAGCGAGGTATATGGAGGTATAAGGAAGGGTATGTGTACCTACAAGTGGTAATTTAGAGATGAGATCTTAAAGAGGCTCACGAGGCAAATTCACCATACACCCTAGAACTAGTAAAATGTATGCAGACCTTTAGAGTATGTTTTGGTGGCTCAGGATGAAGAGAAACATAGTGGAGTTTGTTCGGAAATGTCTAACTTGCCAAAAAGTTAAAATAGAACACAGAAGCCAGCTGGAACCTTGCATCCCTTAGAAATCCCTAAATGGAAATGGGAAAGTATCTCTATGGACTTTGTGATGGGTTTGCCAAGGACATCATCAGGCCATGACGCTATATGGGTTATAGTGGATAGATTGACCAAGTCTGCTCATTTCTTACCCATCAAGGCTAGTTATCCTTTGGATAAGTTAGCTTCCTTGTACATCCAAGAAATAATGAGGCTACACGTGTTCCTTCTTCAATAGTTTTTGATCAAGACCCAAGATTTACTTCAAGATTCTTGGGGAGCTTTCCAAAGAGCCTTTGGAACCAAACTTTGTTTGAGTACTTCATATTACCCCCAAACAGATGGACAACAAACACACCATACAAACTTTGGAAGATATGCTAAGGGCATGCATGATTGAGAAAAAGGGAAGCTGGGATAAACCTTCCATTGGTTGAGTTTGCTTATAATAATAGCCATGACACTAGTATTGGCATGGCCCCTTATTAAGCTTTATATGGAAGGAAATGTCAATCTCCTTTGTGTTGGTACGATTCAGGGGAAACAAGGTTATTAGGCCCGATCTTGTTAATCAAACGACGAGCAGGATCTAGAAAATTAGGAGAAAAATCCTCACTTGCAGAGAGTCGTTAGAAGAGCTATGCTGATACTCGAAGGAAATCCTTAGAGTTTCAAGAAGGAGAACATATATTCCTGAAGGTTACACCCACTACGGGAGTAGGTAGAGCCCTAAGAGTCAAAAAGTTGTCACCCAGGTTCATAGGCCCTTTTCAAATCCTTCGACGGATTAGGGTCAGCTTGCTTATCAAATAGCCCTACCACATCTATCCAATCTTCATGATGTCTTCACGTATCAACTCAGAATGTATTATCCAGATCCAAACCATATCATTGACCCCGAATCCATACAGTTACGAGATGACTTGACGTTTCAAGCCCTCCATTTAGAATCGTGGATAGAGAAGCCAGGCAACTGAGAAATAAATCAGTGCAACTAGTAAAAGTGGCTTAGGGTGGATCAAGGGTGAAGAATACACATGGAAGCTAGAGTCAAACATGAGGAAAGATCATCCGGAATTGTTTCTAGGTATGAAATTTTGAGGACAATTTTTTTATTAAGGTGGGTGGTAATGTAACACCCTAATTTTCTTTATAAATTAATTGAGAATGTATTAATGCAAATATTAAGATTCTGATAGACTTAGGAATGATGAGAACGACTTTATGTTCGAGCACCAAAAAAAAAAGTGAATAGTGTTTTCCAGGCCCGCAAACCCAAGGCTAAACCCTAGATTTGGGACCCAAAGGTGCTGAAATTGGGAAAACATGGGAATAAGGTTAGGAATAATGGTAATGAAAATTTTATACTTAGAATTAATTTTCGGTAATATTGGGTTAATCAGTACGACGTTTACCTGTTCGGTAAAATTTCGATGTGCAATTTTTAACACCGAAAGACAGTTTAATTCTTACTATTGGATAATGTTTAGCTTTCTTAGCCAAGTGTAAGGCTAAGATTTAATCTTGTAAAGCAAGATTAAATCCTAGCCATTTACATGAGTTTCTTTTATAAAGTAATTTGACTTTATGTTACAATAATGATATCACTTGATATAAGATAAAGCTCAAACCACCTAATTCCATTAATTCTTTCCTCCTTGTTTGGCCATCATCACCAAGAGAAGTTTCAGCCACCATTTTCACTCCTTAGGAGTTCTAAACTGCAAACCCAAAACCCTTAGTTTAGAGTTGTTAAAATTACTAACTTCCTTCACAAAACTTCATCTACACTTCAATCCCCACAATTCTAACCGATTAAAATTTCAATCCTACACCAATTCTCACTTTGATCCCTCACTTCCTCACTGCCAGGGGAGGTTTGGTGTTTGATTGGGAGTCCTCAAAGTGAAGAGAAATCAAGTAGAGCATCCTTGGAGCATAGAGTTCAAGAGCCCTCAAAGTAGGGTTTTTCTCTCCTTTTCTTATCCAATTTATTCTGATGTGTTTTAAGTGAGCTAAGTCTGAAATTTCTCTTTATATTGGTTGATATTATGTTTATATTGATGTATTAATTTTGGTAGTATGTGTGGATGATGATAGAAGTCACTTTCATCAAAAAGATATTGAGTGATACTTGCTGATTTTCAGGGTCTATGGCAGTGTGTGGTGTAACACCCTAATATTTAACCTCAATACGCCTAGGACGTATCAAGACTAATTATTAGTTATTACTTCTCTTTAAATTCATTTATAAAATACTTAGAAAAAAATACGGTAAAATTTTTTTTGAAATGATTTATATAAAACAAAGTACGACCTTTCGCGTAACATATAAACGACGTGAAGAGAGAAGGATTCATAAAACATCCAGAACATAAACATAAAAGGACACATCCATCATGAAAACATTCCTCATCATATTCATTAACATAGTTTAGTACAATACTACAGAAATATAACAGAAGCATCAAGTCTTACCATCCTGTAATACCCGAAAATCATTTAAAAATCAATTTGAGCTTTGTTATTCATAATTTTAGAAATCTACAGTACAATGATGATGAGGGTGACCCAATGGACCTGTCAAAAAAAAAAAAAATTTCGGGCCGGTGAATAGTAACCTTGTGGGCCCCAGGGCCCGCGGACAGCTAAACCCTGCAATTCGGCCCGAGGTGCCTGAAATTAGGGAAACATGGGAATGAGGTTAGGAATATCTGAGAATGATAATTTTATACTTAAAATTAATTTTCGGGTAATATCGGTTTAATATAGAATTGTGTTACCCTCGGCAAGATTTCTGTGAGTCTTACACCGAATGAAACTTGCATAGCAAGTTGCCACCTAAGAGACAAGTGTGTGGCTTGAGATGTGCCACACAATTACACCTTTATGACTAACCAATAGGAATTGCACAAAATTACACTAATTATCTTCAAAGAAAACATTTTGGACTTGAAAATTCTATGTATTTTGCCCTAAACTCAAAATATCAACATCTTATCATTCCCTTCATCACAATTTTGGCCAGACCTCTCTAAGCACCCTTCCTCCATTGTTCTTCCTCTCAAACTCCATTAACAAGCTTCAAGCTTGCAAAACCCTAGCTCAAAGTCACTAAAACCACAAATTCTCTTCACTAAACTTATTCTATTCATCATAACCTACAAATCTAACCGATTATAATTTGAATCCATCACTTTTTCCAACTTTGAGGGCACACAATCAGAGGTTAAAGGAAGGGTTTGATGTTGGTGGGGAAGCTTTGAAGTGAAGCAAAAGCATTCTAGAGCATCCTTTGGAGCATAGAGTTCAAGAGCTCTCAAAGTAGGGTTTTCTGCTGCCTTTCTTGTGGAATTTTTCAATTCTATTTTGGCTTGCCCTAATTCAGAAAATTTTGATGATACTGATGGTCAACATATTGATATTGATGTATGAATTTTTGTGTTGTGTTTGGATGGTTTTAAAATGGGTTTTCTCTCAAGTGAAATTGGAACTAGGTTGCTGGACTGATTTCCTTCTGTAATCAAAATTTTTCACAAATTTTCTGGAAATTTTGTGGGTGGTTTCATGAACCATGAAAATTATATGTTGTAGTTAACCTCTTAGACTAAACACACAAATTTTCTTAGGGTTAATTCTAAGGTTTGATGCCTCAAAAAATTAGAAACCGAATTGTAACTGCTGCTGTTTGAATTGTTGAGACTGAAGTGACAAACTTGCCCAATTTTTAATCACAGCAATTGATTGAGATAGCTCCTGAAATTTTTACACAAGACTAATAACATGTTGAAATATCTCTATGAATTTTCTTGTACTATGATTGCATCGAATTCTAGGGCTAAATATTTTGAGAACACAAGTCTGGACTATGAATTTGTGGCTTCTGACCACCAGATTTTCCTATTTTATTGAAGTGGTTATATAACTCTGATTGCCCTGAAATTTTTATAGGTTGTCCTAGACACATTATAGTGTCATACAGAATTTTTGTGGCTCTTGGAATAGTTGGTTGATATGGCAATTAAATGTTGCACCCAGAACAATAAATCTGCCAAAGTGCTGGAATGTGAGAATGACTAGAAATTTGTGATAGTTTGATATCTATTCCAAGTCTATGATATATGAATGCATGATAGTGACTTTAAAGTTTGGTTTATGAGAAATGAATGAGAGTCACTTGTGATTGACGGTATATATATGTTTGAGACATTATGAAATTTAGAAACTATGCTAACGTATATAGTAAGGTGAGCTTGAGGATGATGTATGTACCAAGTGAAGAATAGGTCCCCTTTAGTGTGTAAAGGGCACGGAGGTCCCTGAATGTGTAAAGGGCACGGGAGAAGTCCCTGAATGTGTAAAGGGCAGGGAGAGGTCCCCTTTAGTCCAAAGGGCACGAAAAGGTCCCCTTCCATGTCCGAGGGCACGCAAAGTTGAAAAAATGAATTATTATGATATTGAGTAGTATGACATATATGCTTAGTGATTGAGTATTAAAATAAACCCACCTTGGAAGAATGACTTTTGAACTAAAAAATGAACCTTTGATATATGTTGCATGCTCACAATTTTACTAATAAACTGAAGTGGCTGGAATGATAACGATGACGTTGTGAATTGTGTATTTGGGAACTACCTCCTGAAATTTTATAATATTCTCACCCCTATGTGTTTGTTTTCGTGTCGCCTCCAGGTTAAGCCAGGGGATGGGGATGTGCTATGCAAAGGAGTGTAGGATTGCTGGAGTATAGCAGTTACCGTTTTATTCCTTGTACTTAGTGAAATGAGTATGTATGTAAATGTATTAGAAGACAATATGTACTAAAGCTCATAGAGGAGCTTCCTTATGTATTTTTAGCTGTATGTTTAATAAACTTGATGTTTACTTGTAAGATGTTTTAATAGAATTACGCTTAGTTATCTCGTACGTAAATTGAGCTTACTATAGATAATTAAGAGAGGTCCGTTAATTAACAAGTAACATCTCTCGAGTATGATATCATAGCTTAAGAATGGAGTTGTACTTGGGAGGATGTTACACATACTAGTGGGAGAGTTGCAATACAATGATATCAAATGATAACAAATACATGAAACAACCCCCAAAGATAAATACCCAACTAAACTCTCCCTCCTCGAGTCATGGATGACGCTCCTACCCATCCCTCGGTGGTATATATCCAATGAACTGTGCAAGCTCCTTGGATGCGTGAAGGCGGAAGGATGGGCGAGCATGCCCGCCACGATGAGGCGCGCATCTTCTGAACGTCGTGCTAACCTCCGCTGCGTCACCGTCTCCTCGGACCCATCCCGATGTCCATGGGTACAGGAAGGGTGGAACCCTCCGAGAAGGATGAGAAGGAGGATCCTCTGTGGGTCGTTTGAACGTCTCTGGCGAGGCACATACTCGGGGTAACCTTGCACCGCTGAAGATGCCAAATGGGCCCGACGGTTTGCTCGTCTCTGGGTCGTGTCCTCTCAAAAATCATGTCGTCGCCAAAGGGGAGGTCGGGGTGAATCTGGTTGGAGACTGGAGAGGCAACGGGCGTCCACATATGCAAAAATACGTATAGCACAACGACCCTCGAAGTGGTAAGACTGATGGTCCGGATTGTAGTGCACTTCCACGGGTGCGTCAGGAAATCACGAATGACGCCATCGATGTCTGAAGACGTAACGGAAAGAAAGTAGAGAGGGTGAGAATTCTTACTAAAGAATCTCATAGGAAATCCTCTATCCTAGTGTCATCGTATACGTCCCCAGGAACCTTGGGTTTATTATGAAAATGTTAAGCATGCATAAGTTCATTATGAGGTTTTCACAAAGGTTTTTATCCAAGGTCCATGTCTTTTATAATGATTCTTAATGCATGTATGCAACACAATATTTCATGGATGCATGGCAGCACTTTAGGAAAATCAAACAATAATTCAAACAACATTTGAGTGGCATGAAACCTTTCTTTGAACATCCTTCCTTTTCTCATACTTGTGACACCAATAATATAGTAACCGCACCCTTTAAACTAGGCTATGAGCTCATACCTTAACTAGTCGTCACTAGTTCTTACTTATCCTCTTGATAAGCGAATCATAAACATAATCATCATAATCCCGACTCCCAGAGTACGGGTAGGGGCCTAGGATCACCCATCATGGGACTTTTTCCTTCTTCGAAACGCATCGACTGGTTAAGACCAGCGACTTTGTCCGCTTCAGGCTAATGTCTATGCCCTCACGGTTTTACCTTCTCCTCAGAAGGAGAAGTACGTCTCTGTGTGTCACCTTAAACATCATATACTTTCATTCTTCGAAACGCATCGACTGGTTAAGACCAGCGACTTTGTCCGCTTCGGTATGGCTCGACGTCCATACCCCCACGGTTTACTTTCTCCTAGAGTAGGAGAAATGCGTCTCGGCATATAACTTTAAACTTCATTTTTTCTCAAAAACTTTCTTTTGTCCTCAAATTTGACGGAAATTCGCGGCATAACAGCTACTCTCCAAATTTCCTCAAATTTGAGTCATGCCACATAATTTCAGTCACATGCATCATTTTCATGGAACTTTCTCATTGCAATAACTTTCTAGTTCACATGAGCATATTCCTCAATTTCATTCATAGCTTTGAAACATTATGCATCTCAAACACAACATTTCATCATATCACCAAATCAAATTATGCACATAAAGTTTCATGCTCAAGGAACTTAACATAACCACATCATCATAAGTGTGCACGAGGTTCATCATCATAATCATACTCTCTCGTCCACCTATCTCATAGTATCTTATGCTTTGACCCCTTACGGGCTTTAAACTTGCATTTTGGTCATTCTAATTCTCACTAAGGATTTTTATATCACCTAAGGGATCATTACTTAAAATTCTCACTAAGTTTTAGGCACGCTTAAAATTCCAAACAGCATTATGTAGTTTGGGCCGGAAAAATATCATATACTTACGGGCTCAGAATTCTCCGTTCTTGACCCTTTTTAAGATCCGTTTTCGCCTAAGGCTTCATAATCAATCCCTAAACCAATTATGAGGGATTCCTAGGCATGTTTACTAAGTTATAACTTACTTTTCCTCAATTTAGCTTTGCTGGACAAAATCACATTTTGCCATGTCTAAGTGTGCTAGAATTCCTTTTTTAAGTCCTTATCATCACCTTAAGCTTAGTAATTAATACCTAATCATTTATGAAAGGTTTTTATGCATATCCTACTGATTATGAACCATTTACACTTGAATTAATTATGCTGGAACAGTTTTGCAAATTTGTGCATTAAGGTGTTCTAGAATTCTCATTCTTGATCCTTTTAAGTTACTTATTCTTTTCTAACTTCTCTAAATGATCCTCCCTTCACTCAAACATAATTTTACACATTTTAACACCTTAGAACAACATTTGTACAGCAGCCAATCTTGAAGGGCAGAACCAAAATCATAAGCCCATAAAATCACATAATCTCATGAATTAAAATGCATACAAGTTGCTAGTTTTCTCTTAGAACAATTTTAGGAACTCAAACTCTTTTAGAAACCAATTTGTCTCATTAAAATCATTAAAGTCCAAGCAAGATCAGTAGCTAAATTAATTTTCTCATAAAATAGATTTAAAACATATAATCTCATTCATAATGCTCCTTAGGTACTCCTAAGCTTAGAAAAATTTCAAAACATGGCTATGGGCACTTGTGATTAGATGAACTCACACCAAGACCATCATCATCACCACAAGGCCAAAATAGCTTCATTGAAAAACCAACGTTTTCTAAAACTTTACATTGGATACTTGGGCAAGTCTTTGAGCTCTAGACCGTTTAGGTGGTGACATAAATTTAAACATGCTATGCAACTCATTTTACTCTTCTTTTAAAAAATAAAGTGAGAGCATAAAATAAATATGAGGTGCACTCATTTATTATCTTTAGGGTTTAAGTGATGGCGTAAAATATAAACATGATAGACAAGAAAGTAAACATGAAATGCAAGGTTCAATTCTTTATTTTAGTGCTCTAGGCCTCTTGGGTATTTACCCCAAATCAACAATCAACTTTAAAGTTGAAATAGGTAGGCTTTGAGATTTATTAAGTGATGATGCACATTCTTGTTTTAATCTTTAAGTTGCTTAATGATAGCTTGAAAATAAACATGCTATGCAAAGCATAAAAGTAAACATGAATGCAACTCCTTTTTAATCTTAACTAGAGCTCTCAAGACTTTAAAGGAACATAAAACCTCAACCCATTATGTATCATAAAGTGAGCTTTAGAGTTCTTAGCATCAAGACACCAAGGAAGTCTTATGTTCTTCGAACACCATCATCAAGCTCAAGGAAACGATTTTTCAAGAGACAACCTTTCAAACAAACATAAAAGGGCTACCTTAACATTTTTAGCAAACTTTGTTCAAGAGAGGAAAGGAAAAACCGAAACCATTGAAGAAAAAGAAATAAAAACCAAAGCTTGGACAAGGCAAAAGGAAAAACCAAAACCTTAGAGGAATGAAGGCCAAAACTTTGAACTAGGAAAAACCAAGGAGGAACGGAATCATAAAGGAAAGGAAATGAAAAACCAAAACTTTGAACTTGCAAAGAAAAGGAAAAATCGAGTTTGTATATGGTCCTAGACCAAGATCCAAGCTTTAGAGGTTTCTCTCATGGCAAACACCAAACTATCTCCATGAGACCTCATCATCAAGCTAAAGATTGGTTTGTAAAATGGCCTCATGGCCGAAAATACAAAGGGAAGAAAAAGAGTTTGAAACCAAGAGAAAACTAAAAACTTTTCTCAAAGAAAGTAAAGAAAACTTGAAAGAAAACCCCTACCAAGTGAAATCTTGAAAGCTTTGAAAGAAAGCTTGAGTTTGCAAGGAAATGAGAAGACAAAATCTTCTCTTGGTGAGCAACAAGGATTCGGCCTTCAAAGGTTCTCAAGGAAGATGATTTTTTCTTGAGGATGCAAGCTTGGAAATGGTGAGGTTTGGTGTTTAGGAGGTGTTCTAAGGTATGAGAGTGGTGGTTTGAGGTGGTTTGTGGTGGCTCAAGGTGGTGGTGGTGGTTCTTTGAGGAAGGAAGAAAAAGAACTTAGAGGAAGGGAAAATGAGAGAAATGAGAGAAAGTGCAAGGAAACTCAACTTAGCAAATGATCAAAAAGGTGTCCAAGCTTTCCAAGGTGTGGTATTTATAAAGAATGAAATGTTGTGGCTAATTTAGGGGGGAGGGTTGGCCGAAATTCTTGGCTTTGGAGGGAAGGAAAATATCTTCCAAAGCTTGTCTTGGAAGCTTAGTTAAAGTGCTAGCTTAGGTGTAGTCAAATCCTAGCTTTTGCATAGCCTTTTTGGATGAAATTTGAATTCAAAATTTGTGGCTTTTGGGGGAAATTCTAACTAGATTAAAAATTTTAAAATAATTTCTTTTGGTCAAAAAGGTGGTAGACAAATTTCCTTGATTTAAGGAAATTGGAGAGAGAAAAATACTATTCATTACTTTTTGATTAGACATCTTGCATTAAAGAATGTAATTAGAACTTGACTAAGCAATTTTAGTTTCTAATCAACCTTAATAAATCATTTTGACTCTAGATTAATTATCGAAATAAATTAATCTTCATTAGAGCCTAATATTGCTTAGGTTCGGCGATTGCTTCATTAGGCGCACTGTACACTCTAGGGGTAAAACGGAATTTGCACTAAAACTCTGGACTTCGGCTGCTAAACATCAAATATTACTCTAAAACATCATTCTAAACTTCCTGGAAAATTCGGGCTCAAACGGCACCTTTTACCCTGTAGAGCACGCAGGGGTATTTTGGTCATTTTGAGCCGAAAGTTTAGAAAACGAATTCACCTCGGATATCAAACATAACAGGTACAACCCCCTTCAAACATTGAGTTGACCCATTCGAGATGGTAGGCTGCCTCCAATTTGGGTAGAAATGGCCTCAGGGGTATTTTGGTCATTTGCACTAAATACAGGAAAATTCGATTACATGTGGTCATGTTTTGGGCATGTTGTAGTCATTTTATAAGCTGAAAAATTTATATGTCCAAGTTACATCTTGGACTAGTCCCATGAATTTTCTTGGGTGTTGATTTTAAGTTTATTGCCTCCAAAAATCAGAAACGAAATGAGATTGATGCTCTTTAATTGTTCAAACTGAAGCAATAAAATTGCCTGATTTTATTACCATAGCAAATGATTGAATAAGCCTTTGAAATTTTTACGAAGTCAATACCATATTTAAGTGTCACTGTAAATGTTATTGTGACCTGATTCAATCATTTGCTAGGGCTTAAAATTGTGGGAACCCTGGTCGATTAGTGAATGGATGGTCCCTGACCATGAAATTGTACAATGTACTGAAGGAGTTAGAAAGCTCCATTTGTATTGAAATTTTTATAGGGATTCTTAGACACATTGAAGTGTCATGGAGAATTTTTGTGGCCCTGAATCAACCATTTGATAAGGACATTAAATATTGGTACTGAAATGATAAATCTGTCCATGTGCTAAAACGGAAAAATGCCTTAAATTAATGATAAAGTAGTATGTAGTTAAGTATCTGTATATGAATGCATACTAATTTTTTTAAAGAATTGTTCATGAAGCATGAATATGACTCCAATGTAATTGAATGCCTATATGTATGGTGAGCATGCATTCAAAAAGAGAATGTATAAGTTTCACTTGGGCATGTTTTAACATATGGGAAAAAGAGACAAGGCTTATATGTGTTGAAGGGAAAGAGAATAAGGACTTCCCAGAAACTTTATGAGTCAGGAGAGGTATCGGCTAGGAATAGAACTATGTGGGATTCAGAAATGGAAAAAAATGAAGTTCGATGATCAAGTAGGAATGAGCTCATGTCCTAATAGTTTATTATCCTTTATGGTATTATCTAAAAAGGTACCTCGTATTGTGATATTAAGCCTTCCCTATGTTAATAAAAAGAGAAATGCATGGAATGGGATTCCATGGTTCCAATGGCAACGCATAATTCATCGTGGTTATACCTTGATTGTACATAATATACATACTTTAGTGGTGGTGCTTGTAATTCTTGCATGAGTATTCTTATGTGAATGCGTTTAGTGTTAATTTCTGCATTGTATATGAAGGATTATCCTACTTTAAGATTTATAATATTCTTATCTATGTGCATATATGTTGTATTACATTCAGATGCCATCGGTGATTCTCTTCCTTGACTCGCCCCAATGGAGTGGCATTATGACCCGGACCTACTCCCTGACGTTGTGGCCT
This sequence comes from Dalbergia oliveri, assembly GCA_030441495.1. Classification (NCBI taxonomy): domain Eukaryota; kingdom Viridiplantae; phylum Streptophyta; class Magnoliopsida; order Fabales; family Fabaceae; genus Dalbergia; species Dalbergia oliveri. Next base: position 18,898,704 of record JAMLFY010000016.1, read on the forward strand.
ATTCCCAGTCCGGGCCTACGTATTCTTCACCGTTCATTAAGCACTTCTGCATTTACCTGAGAGTTTACCGATTTTCTTATGATGGTGTGCCTCTACACATGGCACACCCTTATGTTTTATAGCCCCACCAGCACCACTTGTGCCCCCTCCAGCGATGACCCTTCATCATCATCATCCTCAACTCTAACCCATTGAGGCCCAGGATGCCCGGTGGAGGCGAGGCCATCGCGTTGATGGCCAATGACTTCCTGGAGGATGATACGAGATTCTTAGAGACTTTTGGCATGTACATAGTAGTAGTGTGGTGTTAGGACTTTACTTGCCGTCCTGAGGATGTACTATTAAATGTTTTAAGGTCCATTTGTATCTATATGTTATTTTTGTCGTGGGCTACTAGCAGGTTAGGTCATAGGCGAGGGCTAGTCCTGTTGTTATGGGTTTCTATGACTTAGGGGTCCTCTCATTTGCTTTACTGATGTAGTGTACATACTATAACTTGAAACTTAAATTCATATATGTATAAATGAGTTTTGCAACATATGTATCTAAATCTCTTTATTACCTTGTATTTCGACTAGTATAGTTTTGAACGTAAGTAACTCTTTAATTCCTATGTCAATACTCGAGTAGAACATGGTAATTAGGAGGGTGTTACAAATGATGTGTTTAGGTGTATCTTTGATTAAGGTTTTGATTAGGAGTTTGTAAGAAGGTGTTTAGGTGAGGTAATGGTTAAATAAGGTTGTCAAGGCTTTATTTAGGGGTGGTCTTGCTAGATTAAAGAATTAAAACTCTTTTCAAGTTAAATTAAATCATAGACACAATTCCTTAATTTAAGGAATTGGAGAGAGAATTTACTATTCAGATTCCATGACTAGGAATCTTGAATCTAAAGAATGAAATTAGAGTTTAACTAAGCAATTTTAGGTTCTAATTAACCTTAATAAATCATTTTGACTCTAGATTAATTATCAAAATTAATTAATCTTTGATTAGAGCCTAATATTGCTTAGGTTTGGTTAATTGTATCATTAGGCTCATTGTACACTATTTCTAGGGACAAAATAGTAATTTTGCACCAAACTCTGGGACCTCCTGGCTTAACTAACTATCAAGATCCACTCATAAGCATCATTCCAAACTCCTGGAAAATTCCGGGCTAAATGACACCTTTACCCATGTAGACAGGTATTTTGGTCATTTTAAGCCGAAAGTTGGAAACGATTTTCATCTCTATAACAAACACTACATTATCATCCCCTTCATACATTGAGTTGACCCATTCGAGGGTTGCCGGTTGGCTATCCTGAATTCCAGGTAAAAATGACCTTAGGGTATTTAGTCATTTGTACTCAAATGGAAAATCGAGGCATTACATTACTCCTTTTCTTAAAAAGAATTTTACCCTCGAAATTCATTACCTTAGAAAAGCTTAGGATACTTCATTCTCTCGGATTTAGCTTTCACGTGTATTCTTCCGTCTTGTTCGCCCCCACGCCACTTTCACCAAAGGAAGAGACTTGTTCCTCAGCTTGACGCCACGATCCACGATCCTCGTTGGTGGTAGATTGAAAGTTAGGTCCTCAACTGTACATGCTCTGGCTCTAACACATGACTAGGATCGGATTGGTATTTTCTTAATTAGGAGATGTGAAAGACGTCATGAAGATTAGCAGGTTAGGAGGTAGGGCTATTTCTAAGCTACGTTCTAACTTTTGAAGAATTTCAAAAGGACCGAGAAATCGAGGACTCAACTTTTTGACTTGCATGGCTCTACCTATACCTGTAGTGGGGGTAATCTTTACGAAAACATGTTTACCCTTGGAACTCCAACGGTTTTCGCCGCTTGTCCGCATAGCTCTTTTGTCGACTTTGAAGGTCAAGATTCTATCCTTAATCCTTTGATTTGCTCGTAGTTTTCCTCACTACCTTCAGTCCTAACATGCTTTGTTCTCTGGGTTCATGCCAACACAAAGGGGACTGGCACTTCCTTCCATACAAGGCTTCGTACGGTGCCATACTGATGCTCGTGATAACTGTTGTTATATGTGAACTCGATAGGTGCAGGTACTCATCCAACTTCCTTTTCTATCCAACACGCATACCCTCAACATGTCTTGCAAGGGTTGGATAGTTCTTTTGATTTGCCATCTGTTTCGAGGGTGGTAAGCTATGCTTAAACACAGCTTTGAACTAAATGCCTTTTGAAAGGCTTCCCAAAAATGTGACGTAAACTGAATCTCGATCTGAGATTATCATCGATAGGACTCCATGTAACCTTGCTATCTCTTGTATGTATAGCTGGGCTAACTTGTCTAGGGAAAAGGTGATCTTAATGGGTAGGAAATGGGTCAACTTGGTCAATCTATCCACTATTACCCAAATAGCGTCTGGCTGGCTTGGGTCCTAGGTAGGCCGGTCACAAATTCCATGGAGATGCTATCCTACTTCCTCTAGGGGATAGACAAGGGTTACAACAATCCTGAAGGCTTTTGGTGCTCAATCTTCACCTTTTGACATACCAAGCACTTACTAACCCAGGCAACTACATCCTTTTTCAATCCTGGCCACCAAAAATTCTTTTTCAAAATCCTGATACATCTTGGTACTACCAGGGTGAATGGTGAAGTGGCTTTTATGAGCCTCCTCTAAGATGCTCTCTGAGGTCACCATCCTATGGCACACAGATCCGTCCCTCAAATCTCCATAAACCATTAGGTCCTTGCTCAAAACCCTTTAGTACCAGCCTTAGCCTCCTGAGTATCCCGAAATCCTCATTCTCCCTTTGTGCTAAAGTGACCCTTTGCCTAAACCCACTTGGTCACACTAAGGCGACATATCTTCACACTCCTATCCGTCATGAGACATCCCCAAATTCAAATCCCTAAACTTCTCTATTAACTCAACTTCCTTAACCATCATGTGAGAGACGTAATGATTTCTAACTCAAAGCATCGGCGACTACATTACCCTTGTCAGGGTGGTAACTTAAGCCGAAATCATAGTCCTTCAAAAACTCCATCCACTTCCTCTGCCTTATGTTTAACTCCTTTGATCAAAAAGATGCTTAAGACTCTTATGATCAGAGAAAACTTCAAACCTCACACCATACAAGTGGTGCCTCCATATCTTTAAGGCAAACACTATGGCGGCTAACTCTAGGTCATGGGTGGGGTAGTTCACCGCGTGAGGCTTGAGTTGTCTAGATGCATAGGCTACTACTTGCCTATTTTGCATCAACACACAGCCTAACCCTTTCCTAGAAGCATCACAATATACCTCAAAAGGTACATTGGGTCGGGTAAAACCAAACCTGGAGTCGAGGTTAACTTTCCTTTTAGCTCTTGAAAGGTTTTCTTACACTCGGAATTCCAAAAATGGGGTGTTCTTCCTAGTGAGCTTGGTTAGGGGAAGGACAATCTAAGAGCATCCTTTTATGAACCTATGGTAATAGCCCGTTAAACCCAAAAAGCTCCGTATTTTTGTTAGTGGTTGGTCTCTCCAATTCATTACGGCCTCTATTTTACTGGGGTTTACGCTATACGTCCCTTTGACACTACATGTCCTAAGAACTTCACCTCCTCCAACCAAAATTCACACTTAGAGAGCTTTGCATACAACTTTTTCTCCTTCAAAATCTAAAACCAACCTTAGATGACGTTCATGCTCCTCGTGGGTAGATAAGTATGTCATCTATGAAAACATCCATGAACTGATCTAAATAGGGTCTAAAGATCTTATTCATATAATCCATGAATACTAGGAGCATTCGTCAAATGAAAGACATTGCAACAAACTCAAAGTGTCCGTACCGAGTTCTAAAGGCGGTTTTAGGTATATCTTGATCTCTTACCCTAATTCTGGTAATATCCTGACCTCAAGTCAATCTTGGAAAATACCACCACTCCTTTTAATTGGTCCATGAAATCATCAATCCTAGGCAAAGGGTATTTGTTTCTCACCGTTCACTCAATTAACTGCCTATAATCTATGGATAACCTCATGCTTCCATCATTCTTTTGACGAATAAGATCCTGGCTCCCCATGGTGAAACACTAGGTCTTATAAAATTTTTCTCCAAAGCTCCTCCAACTAGGTTTTCAACTCGGTTAATTCCAAGGGTGACATTCTATATGGGGCTATAGAGATAGGCCCCGTTCAGAACCAAGCTTAATGGAGAACTCCACTTCTCTCTCTGGATGGAACTCGGGTATCTCCTGAAAATACCTCAGGATAGTCTCTTACGCTGGTATGTCATCTATGTTCTGTCAAAGTCTACCTCACTAGCGGCTAGGAGGACATATCCCTTAGTTTTCTCCCCATGTACTGGACCTCTACGAATTCAAATAAAGCTTCAAAGTTTGACTAGTTTTGCTAGGGGAAAACGAAATATAACAATTTTGGTATAACAATCTAACAACACATGGTTAGCGTAGAGCCAATCCATGCCAAGAATTACTCCTATATTTTTCGTAGGTAAAAAAATCAGATTTATGACAAAAGACCTATTCTCAAAGGAGATGACAATTTAAACAACAATTACAGGTATTTATAGGACGATTTGTAGGGTAGAAACAATAAGATCAAAAGGAAGTTTAGAAACTTTAAGATTCAAAGACTCGACACTAGCATGTGAGATGAAAGAATAGGTAGCACCAGAGTCATATAGTATAGTTAAGGTTCTACTATTTAACTCGCACTTACCTTCGATGAGGTCATTGGATTCATTTGCGTCTTCCGCATTTGAGTGTAACGCCTCAATTTTACTGTCGTTTAGAATTACCAATTACCCCTAGGTAATTCTTATATAAATTTGAGACCAAACAATACTCAATAAAGGAATATAACATTAGAAGAGAAGGTTAGGAGCGATTTGAGCGAGTCGCAAACCCGATTTTCTCTACGTGTAAAATGACTAAAATGCCCTGAGGTTATTTTACTCTAAAAATGAGGATTGTGGGCCCAAGCTGTCCTCAAGGGGATGTTTTGAGGATAATAAGGGATTGTTTTATGTTATGTGTGTTAATAGAGGAGAAGAATCTCAATTTTAAGTTTCGACGTGTGAAATGACCAAAACGCCCTTACGGCGTTTAACTCTTATTTGCGTGCCACTAGCCGAACCTCACTAAAATGTTTTAAAAGATGTTTTTAAAAGCTATGATTGACCATTAGTTAAGTCAGGTGGTCCTGTAGTTTTGAGGAAAATTACCTTTTTGCCCTAGTAAATTGTACTTAAGTAATTTTAACTCCAATTCAATTCGAATTGATTTCAATTATTAACCTAGAGTTAAAAATTAATTATTTAAGGTTAAAAATAATTATTTGAGGTGATTAAAGCCTAATATTTACTTGAAGAAAAATTATATTTTCTTTTCCTTAATTACAAAGAACGCATTATTTCAAGTTTACGGTTAGAATTTTGGTTTAGGTAAAACCTCGTAAAACTATATTTTCTTATCTTAAGTAATGAATCTATGTTACAAATTGATTTTTACTTACTTAAAATTAACTTCATTCATTAATGCATGATTATTTGTTTTACTTTGTCTTGAATTGACCTAAACACCTAACATTTTACTCTTTTTCACTAACCTATCAATTTTTAACCTTTTACCTAAGTAATTAAACATCTAATACATGATTTCCCACTAAAAAATAAAAGCCAATCTGATCATAAGTGGACCAGAAAATGGTGCCACCTAATGCCCAAATTATGCACTAAACATAATGCCAAAATTTACCATAAAACAAGGAAACTTGAAACATGATTTCATGTTTTAAGCCACCAAGCAAGAAAATGATTTTTTTTCCTCCCTTTGTTCCCCATTAAAATCTGCCACTTATGCCTCCTCCTCTTGTCCATACATGAGCTTGAATTCCTCTATAAATATGCTTACTTGAGGAGTCTTGGAAAGCTTTCTCATACTTACACATTTCTAGTTTTTACAAAGCACAAAAGCTTTCTTTCTTCCTCCCCCTTGGCCGAAATTCTTACTTCAAGTTTCAAGAAGATTTTCGTTCATTTCACTCAAAGAAACCAAGTTCTTTCCTTTCCTTCAAACTAAATTAGGTAGGGTGTTGTTTCTAAGTTCATTTTATGCTATGACAAGTTATGTTTCTAGCTCAAAATGTTGAATCAATGAACCTTTTCTATGGCTTTTTCAATTCGGTTATCCTTCCTTTTTTCTTTAATGGTTTCGGCCAAATGACCTAAGTAGGAATGAAATGATGGCTTGATGATGAGGACCTTGAGTGTGGGTTGTAAATCTATCACTAGTTAGGCCTCTAAAGCTTGAAAGTTCCACTTGATGCAAAACTTTAAGGAATGATGTTTTTATGCTAACCTTGAACTTAGAACTCTATGTAAAAATAGTTTTCATTATGATTGATTTCAAAAAGTGTTGATGTTCATCTTTTAATCCATTTCTTTGAGCTTGATGTGAGGTTCAAGCTATAAGGTTGTCTTTGACACTTTGGCATAAAGAACTCTAAAGTTCACTTTGTCTTGCTAAGATATATTAGGTTGAATTTATATTTCTCTAAAGTCTTAGAGGAGCTCTAGTAAAGAAATAAAATGAACTTGCATCCATGTTTAAGTTTATGCCTTGCATAACCATGTTTACTTTCTATGTCATCACTAAATTCTCAAGAATGAATAAATGAACTTGCATTCTCATGTTTAAGTTTCCAAGCTTTCATTTCATGTTTATGTTTCAAGTTGTCACTTAATCTCTAAAGATGATAAAAGGTTGCATCTCATATTTATTTTATACTCTCACTTTATTTTATAATGGCTAAAAGAATCAACGCATGACATGTTTATTATTATGTCATCACCTAAGAATCCTAGAGCTCAAAAACTTGCCCAAGTATCACAAGCAAAGTTGGAACCATGGTAATAAGAACTCTAAATCTTACTTTCAATTTCCTTAAGATTATTGGAGTTAAAGAATTCATTCTTTAAGAAGTCTTGAGTTTAGAGCTTAATAAGATGTAATAAAATTCTCTTCTCCCTTTACCGTCCAATGCGAACTACGCTCGGTTCTATTTTCTTTTATTAAGATTCTTTTCTCTCCACATGTCAAGTGTCTAACTCCGCTCTAGTTTCTGATTTATTTCAAGCACTTGCATCATATTTAAATTTCAAGTCTTGCATATCATGTTTAATTTCCAAGTCATTACCTTAAATCTTAAAGATAAAGAAAGGGATTTGCATATTATGTTTATGATTCTAGTTATCACCCAAAATCTCTAAAGCTCAAGACTTGCTCCTTTTATCTTAAGTGAAAATTTTAATCATGAAGATTCTTTCAATGTATAAATCGGCCTCATGATTAAGGTAGGCCTAAAGTGATTTTATAAGCTACTGGTTTAGTTCTAAAATTTCTTTCAAGAGTAACAAAAAGAATTAGTTTTAAAAGAGTTTTAAGGCTTTGCAAAGATTTTACGGATACTAAGTATCTTACTTGTACTTAAATATGTGATTTTAAGCAATTATGTGAGGTTCATGATTCAGCCACTATATGAGTTTAGTACTACTATATGATGATGATTTGATATGTTTATTGTTGAGGAACAATTCTATGCATGTTAGAAGAAAACTAGCTACATACAACAACCGTAAACTAGAATTTAGCTAGTTTTTTATCCTTTAAATTTAGTCACTGTCAAATCTATTTTGTATGTTATAATTCTGTCTAAGATTGGTTACACGAAAAATTTGGTAACAATTAATATAGGATTGATCCTGCACTAAAAAAATGAAACTAAAAAAAATTTGATTTCTAGAACTATAAAGAATGGAATTATACATTCTGTCCAAAACCCTTAGAAGTTCTAAGAATCTAGTTTTATTATGTTTAGATAAGTGAGAATGATTCATAATTGGTTTAGTAATATTAGATCCGCCGGTGTATTGGGTTAATTATTAGGGTGTTACATTGAGGGTGAAGACTTATCCTCGGTGTTACGGCCTAGGGTTCTGATTGGCTGGCCCTCTGCCCATGCAATCCTTGGCATAGTGGCCGAGCTTGCCACATTAAGCAGACTCCTGCCCAACCTGGCAAGGGTGATTACCATGATTTTTCCCTAGCAGGGGCATACCACGATCGGTGTGGGTTCAGAGGAAAGCGTGGGGCTCCTCAGGCGCCTTGTTCTTGGTCCCACTTGGCCCCTCCTTGGTTATTGTTGCAAGGACCACCCGATCTCCTTGTTGGATGTTACGGTTCTTCCCGTTGTTGGAGTCGACGGGGCCTCAGGTGTTGTACGGAAAGGTTGGTTGACGGGTCCCTTTGTTGTTGTTGTTGCTGTTGCTTGAACTGGTTAGTGTGGTAAGGATTGAAGTGATTCCTTAAAATGTTTTGGTGTTGTGGCTTGAACCTTAGATTGTAATCCTAAACCACGGGGCGTTCCTCACAACACTTAACTTCTTGTACCCTTCCTCAATGATTCTGCACTTGTTGACTAGAGTGAGGAAGTCCCTAATCTCCATATGCGCCACTGCCACATTGAGTTCGGCCCTTACCCCACCTCGAACTTGATGCATTTCCACACTTCATCGAGATTCCCTGGAAAACCCGGGAAATTTGATCAAGCTCGAACTTTGCCATATATTGGGCGACGGAGACCCGCCTTGGGTCAACTACATGAATTCGATGTCTTTCGCATCCTCATGGACTTTGAGAAGTACTTCAAGTAGGTCTTAGAGCTCCCAATTGATTGCGTGTTAGTAGCCTCCAAAAGCCTCTTGGTGTTCACCAGAATTCCCCCGGACTCCATCATATATGCGACGAAGGTGACCTTCGTTCTTCCAACAAGTGACCACCGAGTAGAACTTCTCCATATTCTTGATCCACTTATCTGCCTTGTTTGGGTTCAAGGCTCCTCAGAAGGTTAAGGGATTAGCCTTCAGAATTAATTGAGTCGAGCTTGCTCGACCTGACGGGGGCCTTGTGCAGGATTCTCCGTTGTTCATACGATCGAACATACGTTCCATTACTCTCGCCATTTCATGAATAGCAGCCCAGTTTCGTTCCTTTGATTACCTTCGTTCGTATTCCTATTCCGTCCGGAGGTGCCATTGGTCCCTAAACACACAAGTTAACAAACCCTGAGGTGATCAGCTCAATATTCCATGCTAGATGAGCTAGTTACCATGGCACAAGCAAGTAGATAGGGGTCATGCATGTTACCCTATAGCTTACCTCTATTAGCTAAGCACTACACATGACATACTATCGTATCATGCTTATATAGCATGGTTGGGTCCAATCCTCAAGCTCTGAGAATCGACCTCTAAAATAAAATGTAACACCCTAATATTTAACCCACACGCCTAGGACGTATTATTCAAGATTAATATTAGCTATTATTCCTTAAAATTCATTTTTAAATATTACTTAGCAAAATACAGGCAATTTAAAAAAAAAAGAATGTAAAACAAAACGTGAGCCATTGTGTAACACCCTAATATTTAACCGAAACACGCCTAGGACGCGTTAGATTAATTATTAGTTATTACTTCTTTTAAACTCATTTGCGAAATTACTTAGCGGAAAATACGGGTAATTTTTTTTTTTGGAATGGATTACTATGCGTAAAACAAAATGCGAGCCTTTGCGTACAACATGAATGAAACGTAAAGCGAAAAGCAAGTAAATCATGCAAGGTAAGGCAAATGAATCATACAAAACAAAAGCAATAAGGAACACTTTAATCATAAAAACATCCATCATAACATTACTCATAGTAGTTTAGTACATAACTGAAAAGATAATATAAAGTCATACCCATACTAGTGGAGAGCTTGCAATAGGAAAACATAAAATATAAGAAAACATAGAAAGCTAACACATGGAAAAACCCTCAAAGGTACTACCAGCTAACAGCAACCCTCCCTCTGAGCCTACTAAAATGCTACTCCTGGAAGGGGAGATAGAGCCCGCGAGCCGAAGATCCTCGGATGTGGCCCAACAAAAAGGGGGCATGGGCATGCGATCAGTGGAGGGACGTGGCCTCCTTGGCGAGGCGCCTCTCCTGCTGACGTATACGCCTCATAGGCCTCGGTTGAGCGTGTCCTCGCTTCCCCGTGGCTAAAGGCACTGAAGGGAGAAGAACCTCCAATAGGGTCGGCCGGTGAGTCCTCAGGGGCAGTTCCTCCCGCATGACGTATGAGGGCACGGCTCCGGATAGTCACGCACCGCGAAGATGATGGTTTGGCATGGCGATTCTGCTATCGGGGTCGCGTCCTCTCAAAAATCATATCATCGCCATAGGGAGAGGTCAGGGTGAAACAAAGCTGAGACCGGAAAGCAAATGGACATCCCATGTATGCAAAATGCGTACGCACAACGACCCTCGAAGTGGTAGGACTGATGATCGGGTCGTAGTGCACTTCCCATACCGGGTGTCAATGAAGATCACGAACGATACCATCACGGTTGGAGACGTACGAGAAGAAGAGAGAGGGGTGAGAATCTTGCTAAAGAATCTCAGGAGGGAACCTCCTACCCTAATGTCATCGTTTACGTCCCAGGAACCTTGGGTTTATTATAAAAGGTTAAACATACAAAGGTTCATTGTGACGTTTTCATAAAAATTATTATCCAAGTCCGTGTCTTTTAGGATGAATCTTAATGCATGTATGCAGCATACCATAGCATGAATGCATGGTAGTACAAGGCAACAATTAAAACATATCATTAACAAATAGTTCACATATAGGTGGCATGTAGCTTCTCATGATCAACCTTCCGTTTTCATAAGCAAGGTATTTCTCATCTTCCTTATTTCTCAATTTGTGATATCATGATCTTTTGAAAACAATAGTAACCGACCCCTGATACTAGGCTATGAGCTTATACCTTAACTAGTCGTCACTAGTTCTTACTTATCTACTTGATAAGTGAATCATAATCATAATCATAAAAATAACAACCCCGACTCCAAAGTACAGGGGACCTAAGGAATCACCCATCATGAGACTTTCTTCCTTCTGAAACGCATCAATTGGTTAAGACCAGTGACTTTGTCCGCTTTGGTAGGCTAATGTCTATGCCCTCACGGTTTTACCTTCTCCTTACCGTAGCAGGAGAAGTACGTCTCATTGCGAAACGCATCATCTGGTTAAGACCAATGACATTGTCCGCTTTGGTATGGCCCCCACGACCATACCCTCCATGGGTTTCCTTTCTCCTCACCGTAGCAAGAGAAATGCGCTCGGCATGTCACATATAAAAATCTTTCTTTTCAAACTTTCTCAAGTCCTTCAAATTTGAATTCGCAGCATAACAACTACACTCCAATTTCCTTAAATTTGAGTCATGCCACATAACTCAACCACACATATCATCCTCATGAAACTTTCTCAATTAAATAGATCTTTAATTCACAAAAGCATACTCTTCTAATTCATTCATATTTCGAAATCTTATGCGTCTCAATCATGGCATAACACATCATCACATCAACATGACATAAACACGCCCAAAGTCTCATGCTCATGATATTAACATATTCATGTCGTTATGAGTATGCCCACTCGGTCTCATGCTCACATCACACCTTCTATCTCATGGTGTCTTATGCTTTGGCCCTTAAGTCTAAACTTGTGTTTCAATTATTCTAACCTTCATTATGGGTTTATACAATAGCTAAGGGATCATTACCTATAATTCTCTAATGTTTATAATTTATGACATAACCAAACAGCTCTTAGCAATTTTGGGTAGAATTTTACCTCATGATTATCTGATTCCTAGAATCTTCATTTTCAACCCTTTCTAAGTTTCGCTTTGCCTAAGGCTCTATAATTGACTCCTAAACCAATTATGAGGGATTCCTACACATATCCACTAATTATAAACCATTTTTCTTAAGTCTAATTATGCTGGAACAGAATTATAGATTTGTGCATCTAAGTGTTCTAGAATTCACATTTTAAGTCCTTTTAGTTACTTGTTCTTTCCAAACTTTCCTAAATTGTTCCTTACTTCACTCAAACATAATTTTACACATTTTAACACCATAAAACAGAATTTATACAGTAGCCAAACATCAACAGAAGAAAACATAAGCTTCATAGAATCACATAATCACTTGATTTAAATACATATAAGTTGCTAGTTTCTCTTGGAATCACTTTAGGGACTCAAAACTCTTTTGGAAACCAATTAATCTCATTGAAATCATATAAATATATGCTAGGTCAGTAGCTAAATTATTTAGCTCAAGAACTATTTAAAACATAAAACTTTGTTTATGAATTCCTTGAGTACATCCAAGCTTAGAAAAATTCCAAGACTTAGACTATAAGCACTTGTGAATAGATGAACTCATCCAAGTCTATCATCATCATCACAAGGCCGAAATGGCATCCTTGGAATGCCTCCATTTTCTAAAACTTTATGCAAGATACTTGGGCAAGTCTTTGAGCTCTAGGATTATTTAAGTGATGGCATAAACTTAAACATAATAATATGCACTTATTTTACTCTTTATTAGAATAAAGTGAGTGCATAAAATAAATGTAACACCCTAATATTTAACCCCAATACGCCTAGGACGTATCAAGACTAGTTATTAGTTATTACTTCTCTTTAAATTCATTTATTAAATACTTAGCGGAAAATACGGTAATTTTTTTTTTTGAAATGATTTATATAAAACAAAGTGCGAGCCTTTGCGCGTAACATAAACAACGTGAAGCGGAAGAATAAATAAAACATACAGAACATAAGCATTAAAGAACACATCCATCATAAACATCATTCCTCAACACATTAGATAATATAGTTTAGTACATCACAAAGAAATATAACAGAAACATAAAGTCTTACCCATACTAGTGGGCAAAGCTTGGAGTACAATGACATAAAATACGAAACATGAAAACAGATACATGGAATAACTCAAAAGATCCCAAGCTAAGACTCTCCCTTCTCGAGCTATGGATACGCTCCTACTCATCTCTCGCGCACATATCCAATGAATTGGGCAAGCTCCTCGGATGCGTGAAGGCGGAAGGATGGGCGAGCATGCCCTCACGGTGAGGGCGCATCTTCGGACGTCGTGCTAACCTTCGCTGCATCACCGTCTCCTCGCTACCCATCCCGATATCCATGGGTATGACAGGGGCGGGACCTATCGAGAAAGGATGAAAAGGAGGATCCTCTGATGGGTCGGTCTCCGAACGCCTCGGGCAAGGCACGTACTCGGGGTAACCTCGCACCGTAGAGATGAGGCGGGCGCGACGTTCTGCTCGTCCGGGTCGCATCCTCTCAAAAATCAGGTCATCGCCAAAGGGAGAAGTTGGGTCGAAGCAATAGCTAGAGATGGGGAAAGCAAAAGGACGTCCCACGTATGCAAAAATGCATATGGCACAATGACCCTCGAAGTGGTAGACTGATGTTGGATCGTAGTGCAGCTTCCACACGGGTGCATCAACAAAAATCAAATGACGCCATCATATCTGAAGACATAACGGAAAGGAAACGAGAGAGGGGTGAGAATTCTTGCTAAAGAATCTCATAGGGAAAACCTATATCCTAGTGTCATCGTTTACGTCCCCAGGAACCTTGGGTTTATTATGAAAAAGGTTAAGCATGCATAAGTTCATTATGAGGTTTTCGCAAAGGTTATTATCCAAGGTCCATGTCTTTTATAATGATTCTTAATGCATGTATGCAACATAATATTTCATGGATGCATGACAGGACTTTAGGTAAATCAAACAAATATCAATCAACATATAAGTGGCATGTAACTGTTCTTGAACATCTTTCCTTTTCTCATACTTGTGACACCAATAATATAGTAATCGCACCCTTAAACTAGGCTATGAGCTCATACCTTAACTAGTTGTCACTAGTTCTTACTTATCCTATTAATAAGCGAATCATAAACATAATCATATTCATCATAATCCCGACTCCCAGAGAGTACGGGTAGGGGCCTAAGGATCACCCATCATGGGACTTTTTCCTTCAAACTCATCAACATTAAGACCAGCAACTTTGTCCGCTTTGGCAGGCTAATGTCTATGCCCTCACGGTTTTACCTTCCTCTTCCGAGCGGAGAAGTACGTCTCTGTGTCATGTAATACCCATTTTCCTATATTGAGTGCAAATGACCAAAATGCCCCTGAGGCCATTCTTCCAAATTCCAGGGCAGTCTATCCATCCTCGAATGGGTCAACTCAATGTTTGAAGGGGTTGTACTTGTTATGTTTGATATTGAGGTGAAATCTCATTTTCTAAACTTTCGGCTAAAACGACCAAAATACCCTGCCGTGCTCTACCGGGTAAAAGGTGCCGTTTGAGCCCGAAATTTTTCCAGGAAGTTTAGAATGATGTTTTAGAGTAATATTTGATGTTTAGCCCGGAATGTCCCGAGTAGTTTTAGTGCAATTACCTTTTACCCCTAGAACGTGTACAGTGCGCCTAATAAAGCAATCAGCGAACCTAAGCAATATTAGGCTCTAATCGAAGATTAATTTATTTCAATAATTAATCTAGAGTCAAAATGATTTATTAAGGTTGATTAGAAACTAAAATTGCTTAGTCAAGTTCTAATTACATTCTTTAATTCAAGATGTCTAATCAAAAAGTAATGAATAGTGTTTTTCTTCTCCAATTTCCTTAAATCAAGGAAATTTGTCTACCACCTTTTGACCAAAAGAATTATTTTAAAATTGTTAATCTAGTTAGAATTTCCCCCAAAAGCCACAAATTTTGAATTCAAATTTCATCCAAAAAGGCTATGCAAAAGCTAGGATTTGACTACACCTAAGCTAGCACTTTAACCAAGCTTCCAAGACAAGCTTTGGAAGATATTTTCCTTCCCTCCAAGGCCAAGAATTTCGGCCAACCTTCCCCCTAAATTAGCCACAACATTTCATTCCTTATAAATACCACACCTTGGAAAGCTTGGACACCTTTTTGATCATTTGCTAAGTTGAGTTTCCTTGCACTTTCTCTCATTTCTCTCATTTTCCCTTCCTCTAAGTTCTTTTTCTTCCTTCCTCAAAGAACCACCACCACCACCTTGAGCCACCACAAACAACCATAAACCACCACTACCTCACCTTAAACCATTCCTCAAACACTTAAACTTTCCATTCCAAGCTTAGAAACTCAAGGAAAAATCATCTTCCTTGAGATTCCTCTTTGGCCGAATCCATCATCACTTCCAGAGGAGATTTTGTCTTCTCAAACTCTTCAAGAATCAAGCTTTCTTTCTTCCATTTCAAAGACTTCCTTAGGTAGGGGTTTTCTTTCAAGTTTTCTTTACTTTCTTTGAGAAAAGTTTCTAGTTTTCTCTTGGTTTCAAACTCTTTTTCTTCCCTTTGTATTTTCGGCCATGAGGCCATTTTACAAACCAATCTTTAGCTTGATGATGAGGTCTCATGGAGATAGTTTGGTGTTTGCCATGAGAGAAACCTCTAAAGCTTGGATCTTGGTCTATGACCATATACAAACTCGATTTTTCCTTTTCTTTGCAAGTTCAAAGTTTTGGTTTTTCATTTCCTTTCCTTTATGATTCCGGTTCCTCCTTGGTTTTTCCTAGTTCAAAGTTTTGGCCTTCATTCCTCTAAGGTTTCGGTTTTTCCTTTTTGCCTTGTCCAAGCTTTGGTTTTTATTTCTTTTTCTTCAATGGTTTCGGTTTTTCCTTTCCTCTCTTGAACAAAGTTTGCTAAAAATGTTAAGGTAGCCCTTTTATGTTTGTTTGAAAGGTTGTCTCTTGAAAAATCGTTTCCTTGAGCTTGATGATGGTGTTCGAAGAACATAAGACTTCCTTGGTGTCTTGATGCTAAGAACTCTAAAGCTCACTTTATGATACATAATGGGTTGAGGTTTTTATGTTCCTTTAAAGTCTTGTAAGAGCTCTAGTTAAGATTAAAAAAAGGAGTTGCATTCATGTTTACTTTTATGCTTTGCATAGCATGTTTATTTTCAAGCTATCACTAAGCAACTTAAAGATTAAAACAAGAATGTGCATCATCACTTAATAAATCTCAAAGCCTACCTATTTCAACCTTAAAGTTGATTGTTGATTTGGGGTAAACCCAAGAGGCCTAGAGCACTAAAATAAAGAATTGAACCTTGCATTTCATGTTTACTTTCTTGTCTATCATGTTTATATTTTACGCCATCACTTAAACTCTAAAGATAATAAATGAGTGCACCTCATATTTATTTTATGCTCTCACTTTACTTTCTAATGAAGAATAAAATGAGTGCATATCATGTTTAAAATTTATGTCATCACCTAAGCCTCCTAGAGCTCAAAGGCTTGCCCAAGTATCCTATGTAAGGTTTTCAAGAAAATATTGGCATTCTTAAAGAAGCCATTTCGGCCTTGTGGTGATGATGATGGACTTAATATGAGTTCCTCTAATCACAAGTGTCCATAGTTTGTGTTTTGTAATTTTTCCAAGCTTAGGAGCACCTAAGCAACATTATGCATAAAATTATATACTTTAAAACTACCTTGCAAGCAAGTTAATTTAGCTACTGACCTTATGTGTAAAGGCATGATTTTAATGAAAGGATTTGGGTTCTAAAAGAGTTTTGAATTCCTAAGAATTATCCTAAGAGAAAACTAGCAACTTGTATGCATTTTAATTCATGAGATTATGTGATTTTATGGGCTTATGATTTCGGTTCTGCCCTTCATGATTGGCTGCTGTATAAATGTTGTTCTAAGGTGTTAAAATGTGTAAAATTATGTTTGAGTGAAGGGAGGATCGATTTAGAGAAGTTAGAAAAGAATAAGTAACTTAAAGGATCAAATGAGAATTCTAGAACACCTTAATGCACAAATTTGCAAAACTGTTCCAGCATAATTAATTCAAGTGTAAATGGTTCATAATCAGTAGGATATGCATAAAAACCTTTCATAAATGATTAGGTATTAATTACTAAGCTTAAGGTGATGATAAGGACTTAAAATAGGAATTCTAGCACACTTAGACATGGCAAAATGTGATTCTGTCCAGCAAAGCTAAATTGAGGAAAAGTAAGTTATAACTTAGTAAACATGCCTAGGAATCCTCATAATTGGTTTAGGGATTGATTATGAAGCCTTAGGCGAAGACGGATTTTAAAAAGAGTCAAGAACGGAGATTAGAGCCCGTAAGTATATGATATTTTTCCTCCAAACTACATAATGCTGTTTGGAATTTTAAGTGTGCCTAAAACTTAGTGAGAATTTTAAGTAATGATCCCTTAGGTGTTATAAAAATCCTTAGCGAGGATTAGAATGACCGAAATGCAAGTTTAAAGCCCGTAAGGGGTCAAAGCATAAGATACTATGAGATAGGTGGACGAGAGAGTATGATTATGATGATGAACCTCGTGCACACTTATGATGATGTGGTTATGTTAAGTTCCTTGAGCATGAAACTTTATGTGCATAATTTGATTTGGTGATATGATGAAATGTTGTGTTTGAGATGCATAATGTTTCAAAGCTATAAATGAAATTGAGGAATATGCTCATGTGAACTAGAAAGTTATTGCAATGAGAAAGTTCCATGAAAATGATGCATGTGACTGAAATTATGTGGCATGACTCAAATTTGAGGAAATTCGGAGAGTAGCTGTTATGCCGCGAATTTCCGTCAAATTTGAAGGACAAAAGAAAGTTTTTGAGAAAAATGAAGTTTAAAGTTATATGCCGAGAACGCATCTCCTACTAGGAGAAAGTAAACCCGTGAGGGGTATGGACGTCAAGCCATCCGAAGCGGACAAAGTCGCTGGTCTTAACCGTCGATGCGTTTCGAAGGATGAAAGTACATGATGTTAAGGTGACACACCGAGACGTACTTCTCCTGCTCTGGTGAGGAGAAGGTAAAACTGTGAGGGCATAGACATTAGCCTACCAAAGCGGACAAAGTCGCTGGTCTTAACCAAGTCGATGCGTTTCGAAGAAGGAAAAAGTCCCATGATGGGTGATCCTTAGGCCCCCACGTACTTCTGGAGTCGGGATCATGATGATTATGATTATGTTTATGATTCGCTTATCAAGAGGATAAGTAAGAACTAGTGACGACTAGTTAAGGTATGAGCTCATAGCCTAGTTTAAGGGTGCGGTTACTATATTATTGGTGTCACGAGTATGAGGAAAGGAAAGATGTTCAAAGAAAGGTTTCATGCCACTCAAATGTTGTTTGAATTATTGTTTGATTTACCTAAAGTGCTGCCATGCATCCATGAAATATTATGTTGCATACATGCATTAAGAATCATTATAAAAGACATGGACCTTGGATAAATACCTTTGCGAAAACTCCATAATGAACTAATGCATGCTTAACCTTTTCATAATAAACCCAAGGTTCCTGGGACGTAAACGATGACACTAGGATAGAGGACTTCCCTCTGAGATTCTTTAGTAAGAATTCTCACCCTCTCTCTGCTTTCATTCCGTTACGTCTTCAGATATCGATGGCGTCGTTCGTGATTTTCATTGACCCGCCTACATGGGAGGTGCACTATGACCCCGACATCATAGCCTACCACTTCAAGGGTCATTGCGAGGTGCGCATTTTTGCATAAGTGGGACGCCCTTTTGCTTTCCCCGTCTCCAGCTATCGTTTCGATCCGACTTCACCCTTTGGCGACGACCTCGATCTTTGAGAGGACACGACCCCGAGACGAGCGGCCCAGGATCATCCTTCCTCATTGGAGGGCTCTTCTCCTTCGCTTCCTATGGGTCTCGGAGGAGGTAGCGAGGACACGGTCACCCGCCGAGGCATGCGAGGCGCGTTCGACAGCCAGAGAGGCGACCACGACGGAGGCACCTTTCCCTCGATTGCTATGCCTAGATCCCTCTTCGTTGGGCTACATCGAGGAGCTCGTCAGTTCGCGGGCTATATCTCCCCAACGAAGATCGGCATCGCCAGGAGGCTGGAGAGAGAGGGTAGCGATAGTTAGGTGCTTATCTTTTGGGGGTTGTTTCATGTATTTGTTATCATGTTTTCTTATTTTATGTCTTTGTCCTGCAAGCTCTGACCACTAGTATGGGTAAAACTTTATGTTTCTGTTATGTTTTCTGTTGTGATGTACTAAACTATATTATCTAATGTAATGAGGAATGATGTTTATGATGGATGTGTTCTTTAATGCTTATGTTCTGTATGTTTTATTTGTTCTTCCGCTTCACGTTGTTTATGTTACGCGCAAAGGCTCGCACTTTGTTTTATATAAATCATTTCAAAAAAAAAAATTACCTGTATTTTCCACTAAGTTAATTTCTAAAAGAGGTTTTAAAGGAAGTAATGACTAATAATTAATCTAAGTACGTCCTAGGCGTATTGGGTTAAATATTAGGATGTTACATGTCACTTTAAACATCATGGGACTTTTTCCTTCTTCGAAACGCATTGACTGGTTAAGCCAACGACTTTGTCCGCTTTGGGGGCTAATGCCTATGCCCTCACGATTTTACCTTCTCCTCAGAGCAGGAGAAGTACGTCTCGGCATATCGTTAAACATCATTTTTCTCAAAAACTTTCTTATATCCCTCAAATTTGATGAAAATTCGGGCATAACAGCTCCTCTCCGAATTTCCTCAAATTTGAGTCATGCCACATAATTTCAGTCACATGCATCATTTTCATGGAACTTTCTCATTGCAATAACTTTCTAGTTCACATGAGCATATTTCTCATTTCATTCATATTTTGAAACATTATGCATCTCAAACACAACATTTCATCATATCACCAAATCAAATTTGGCACATAAAGTTTCATGCTCAAGGAACTAACATAATCACATCATCATAAGTGTGCACGAGGTTCATCATCATAATCATACTCTCTCGTCCACCTATCTCATAGTATCTTATGCTTTGACCCTTACGGGCTTTAAACTTGTATTTGCATCATTATTACCCTCAAGGGGTTGGCACTTAAACTTTTCTCTAAGATTTGAGCTCACCAAAATTCCAATCCGCACTTAACATAAAGGGCAGAAAATATATCATTTGCTTAAGGGGCTCTAGAATCTCCATTCGTGACTTTTTTTTATATCCATCTTTGCCTAAGGCTCCATAATTAATTCCTAGACCAATTATGAGGGATTCTTAGGCATGTTCTCTAAGTTGTAAACCACTTTAGATCTCTTATTATCATCTTAAACTTAGAAATTAGCACCTAATCATTTATGAAGGGATCTTGTACATGTCTTACTAATTATGAATCATTTATCCTTGAATTAATCATGCTAGAACAGATTTGCACTTCTTTGCATTAAGGTGTTCTAGAATTCTCATCTCTAATCCCTTTTTAAATTACTTATTCTTTTCTAACTTTTCTAAATCGATCCTTGCTTCACTCAACATAATTTTACACATTTAACACCTTAGAACAGCATTTATACAGTAGCCAAACATAGAATCGAAATCATGAGCCCATAAGATCACATAATCTCTTGGGTTGAAATGCATATAAGTTACTAGTTTTCTCTTGGGATGTTTCTGAAACAAAAGGTGTTCTGGTAATCGATTACATGTTCCTAGTAATCGATTACCAGGAGCTCAATTCATTCTGGGTTTCAACAACAATCGATTACATATAATGGTAATCGATTACTTGGGTTAAATCGTTTCCGAAAAATAAAGAACATAGGGTAATCAATTACACTATAATGTAATCGATTACATGGTTTCCAACAGGTTCTGGGCATGAAAAAGCCGTGGTAATCGATTACACTGCCTCTGATAATCGATTACCAAGAACCAAAAGTCCTTCAAAACCCTTTAGTAATCGATTACATGGATGGTAATCGATTACCAGAACCACCGGAACTTGAGAAAATATGATTTTGACACATTCCAAACTATTTTAAACATCTTGAGACCTCATAAAAAGTTTTCCAACATTTACTTGAAATTCTTCATGCATTTTGCAAAATCAAACCATTATTGAATCATACCAAAACTCATCCATTTCTTTTTAACTGAGTTTCCTTTTTAGGATACTTAGGGCAAGTCTTTGAGCTCTAGAGTATTTAGGTGATGACAAAATCTTAAACATGACATGCACTTTATTTTACTCTTCATTAGAAAGTAAAGTGAGAGCATAAAATAAATATGAGATGCAACTTCATTATTATCTTTAAGGATTAAGTGATGACTTGAAATATAAACATGAAATGCAAGCTTGGGAATTTAAATATGGTAATGCAAGTTTATTCATTTACTCTTGTGAAATTAGTGATAGCATCAAAATAAACATGAGATGCAAGACATAAATTTAAACATGAATGCATCTTGTTTTCATCTTAGCTAGAGCTCTTGCAAGACTTTTAGAGGAACATAAACCTCAACCCATTATGTATCATAAGGCAAGCTTTAGAGTTCTTAGCACCTAGACTTCAAAAGAAATCTTAAGGTTTGAACTCATCATCAAGCTTAAAGAAATGGACCCAAAGTTCATCACTTTGTCTAAACAAAACTACAAGAACTAAGTCATATTCTTTATTTTATTGCTCATGGGCTTCAATCTAGAGTAAAACTCTTAAAACGGCCGACCAACTTTAAGGTTGGCAAGGGTAAGCTTATAGCTCTTTGAAATCATAAGATTAACTTTCTTAACAAAACTTTTGTGATCTACTAGACATATTTTACAAACTTTGTTCAAATCCAAAGAAGAAAAATGAAATCCTTAAGGGAAAGAGGAAGAGGAAAACCGAAACTTAAGCCAAGAAAAGAAAGAAAATCCAAGCATGTATGGTCCAAGACCAAGTTGTTTCAAGCTTTAGAGGTTTCTCACATGACAACAACAAGTCATTATCTTGAAACCTCATCATCAAGCTCACATTCTTTTTATAAAAAGGCCTCTTGGCCGAAAAAGAAAGGGGAAGGGGAAAGGAGTTTGAAACCAAGAGAAAAACTAGAACTTTCTTAAAGAACACAAACAAAATCATTAAAACTTAACCCCTACCTTAAGAAGTCTTGAAGAGATGTAAGAAAGCTTTTTTTCTTGATGGAAGGAGAAGGAAATCCTCTTGGAGTCTTGAGGAAGAAATCAGGCAAGTTGAGGGAATTTGAGAGGAAATGAGAGAAAGTGTAAGAATGCTTAAACTTGGTAAATGATCCAAAGAGCAACCAAGTCTTCAAAGGCTTGGTATTTATAGAAAAAATGAGACATGTTGGCTGATTTGGGAAGGAATGGCTGATGGTTTTCAAGGTCAAGGGAGGAGGAAAATATCTCTTACAAAAGCATGGGCTTAGGCATGGCAAGCATGGTTGGAAGCATGGGCAAGGTATGGGCAAAGCATGGCCTAAGGCATGGGCTTGGAGTGCATCAAAAATCAACATGTGGCACCATTTTTAGGGGGGATTTTGCCAACACATCAGCCAAGGGGGAAGGGATTTTTGTTCATGTAATTGTGGTTTAAGGATGTGTTTAAGTGTTTCTTTGATTAAGGTTTTGGTTAGGAGTTTGTAAGCAAGTGTTTAGGTGAGAAAATGGTTAATTAAGGTGGTTCAAGACTTGATTAGGAGGGTAATCTTATTAGATTAGTAATTTAAAATAATTCTTTTGGTCAAATGAGGTATGGCTCAATTCCTTAATTTAAGGAATTGAGAGAGAAAACACTATTCAAGATTCCATGACTAGGAATCTTGAATTTAAAGAATACAATTAGAGTTTATCTAAGCAATCTTAGGTTCTAATTAACCTTAATAAATTGTTTTGACTCTAGATTAATTATTGAAATAAATTAATATTCGATTAGAGTCCTAATATTGCTTAGGTTTACTTAACTTGCGTCATTAGGCTTACTGTACATTGTTCTAGGGGCAAATGGTAATTTGCGTAAAACTGCCCGGACCTCCGGTCTTAAACATCAAACATTGCTCATAAACATCATTCTAAACTTTCGGAAGTTCGGGCTCAAACGGCACCTTTTACCCGTTAGACACGGAGGGGTATTTGTCATTTTGAGCCGAAAGTTTAGAAAACGAGATTTTCACCTCGAATATCATTCATAACAACGTAATCCCTCTAAACATCGAGTTGACCCATTCGAGGGTTGCCGGGCAACTGTCCTCGAATTTGGGTAAAATGACCTCAGGGCATTTCAGATCATTTGTACTCTATTAAAATTGGAGCGTTACAATAAACATGAGATGCAACCTCATTATTATCTTTTAGTTTAAGTGATGACTTGAAATATAAATATGAAATGCAAGCTTGAAATTTAAACATGATAATGCAAGTCCATTTAATTACTCTTGAGAGTTTAGTGATGACATCAAAATAAACATGCTATGCAAGGCATAAAGGTAAACATGTGCAACTTATTTTATCTTAACTAGAGCTCTTACAAGACTTTAAAGGAACATCACAACCTTAACCCAATATGCATCTTAACAACATAAAGTGAGCTTTAGAGTTCTTAGCACCAAGACTTTAAAGAAGTCTTTAGGTTTGAACTTCATCATCAAGCTCAAGAAAATAGACACAAAGCTCAACACTTTGTCTAAACAAAATACAAGAACTAATCATATTCTTTATTTTATTGCTCATGGGCTTCAATCTAGAGTTAAACTCTTAGAACGGCCGACCAACTTTAAGGTTGGCAAGGGTAAGCTTAGAGCTCTTTGAAAATATGTGATTAATTTTCTTTAACAAAACTTTTGTGATCTACCCAACATTTTTAGCAAACTTTGTTCAAATAAAGGAAAAGGAAACCGAAATCTTTGAGGAAAAAGGAAAGGAAATCGAAACCATTCAAGAGAGGAAGGGAAAAGGAACCGAAAATATAAGCAAGGAAAAGAAAGAAACAGAAGCATGTATGGTCCAAGACCAAGTTGTTTCAAGCTTTAGAGGTTTCTCACATGACAACAACAAGTCATTATCTTGAAACCTCATCATCAAGCTAAAGTTCTTCACATAAAATGGCCTCATGGCCGAAATGAAAAAGAGAAAAAGGAGTTTGAACCAAGAGAAAACTAGAACTTTTCTTGAAGAAAACAAGTAAAAACTTGAAAACAAAACCCCTACCTAAGGAAGTCTTTGAAAGGAAGAAAGAAAGCTTGATTCTTGAAGAGTTGAGAAGACAAAATCTTCTCTTGGAAGTGAAGATGGATTTGGCCAAGGATGATGCTCAAGGAAGATGATTTTTCCTTGAGTTTCTAAGCTTGGAAATGGAAAGTTTGAGTGTTTAAGAGATGGTTTAAGGTGAAGTAGTGGTGGTTTATAGTTGTTTGTGGTGGTTTGTAGTGGTGGCAAGGTTCTTTGAGGAAAGAAATAGAAGAGCAAGATGAAGAGAAATTGAGAGAGAAAATGAGAGAAAGAACAAGAAACTTTAGCAAATGTTCTAAAGTGTATCAAGGTTCTTCCAAGCTTGGTATTTATAGAAATTTTGCACAATGGTGGCTGATTGGGGGAGGAGGCCGACGGCCAAAGGGAGGAAAAAGTGAAAAATATCTCTTACAAGGTATGACTTTGAGTATGGGTTCAAGCATGGTTGAGTATGGGCACAAGTATGGGCAAGGCATGGTCTTTGGAGGCCATGCATTCAACAGAATTTTGCAACCAAGGGGGAGGATTATTTTTCATGTAATTGTGTTTTAGTGATGTGTTTAGGTGTTTCTTTGATTAAGGTTTTGGTTAGGAGTTTGTAAGAAAGTGTTTAGGTGAGGTAATTGGCTAATTAAGGTTGTCAAGACTTGATTAGGAGGGTAATCTTGCTAGATTAATAATTTAAAACCATTCTTTTGGTCAAATGAGGTATGGCACAATTCCTTAATTTAAGGAATTGGAGAGAGAAATACTATTCAAGATTCCATGACTAGGAATCTTGAATTAAAGAATTGAATTAGAGTTTAACTAAGCAATCTTAGGTCCTAATTAACCTTAATAAATTATTTTGACTCTAGATTAATTATCGAAATAAATTAATCTTTATTAAAGCCTAATATTGCTTAGGTTTGCTTAATTGTCATTAGGCTCATATACACTGTTCTAGGGGCAAAATGGTATTTTGACTGAAACTGGGACCAACAGGCTAACTAAACATCAAATATCACTCAAAAACATCATTCTAAACTTCCTGGAAAATTCCGGGCTAAACGGCACCTTTTACCCGCATAGACATAGGAGTATTTTGGTCATTTGAGCCGAAGTTTAAGAAAATGAGATTTTCACCTTGGATATCAAATGTAACAGAATAAATCCCCTTCAAACATTGAGTTTGACCCATTTGAGGATTCCGGGTTAACTGCCGCAATTTGGGTAAAAATGAACTCAAGGGCACTTCGTCATTGTACTAATACGAAGAAAGGGCGTTACATTACTCCCCTCCTTAAAAAGAATTTTGCCCTCAAAATTCGTTCCTTAGAAAAGCTCAGATACTTCGTCGTATCTAAATTCTAGCTCCAACGTGTATTCCTCCATCTTGCGTCCCACGCCTTCACCAAAGGAACGAGACTTGTTCCTCAACTGACACCAAGATCCACGATCCTTGTGGGTGGCAAATTGAAAGTTAGGTCCTCCCTTAACTATACATGCTCTGGCTCTAACACATGGCTAGGATCGGATTGATACTTCTCAGCTGGAGACGTGAAAGACATCATGAAGATTTGACATGTGGGGTAGGGCTATTTTGTAGGCTACTGTCCTAACTCTTGAAGGATTTCAAAGGTTCAGAAATCGGGACTCAATTTCTTGACTCTCATGGCTCTACCTATGCCTGTAATGGGTAATTCTTAAGAAATGTGCTCGCCTTCTTGAAACTCCAACGCTTTCGCCGCTTATCCGCATAGCTCTTTTGTCAACTTTCAGCAGTCAAGATTCTATCCTTGATCATTCTTATTTGTTCTGTGGTTCCTCACTACATCAGTCCCAAAACGCTTTGTTCTCCCGATCATGCCAATACAAAGGCGACTGGCACTTCCTTCCATACAAGGCTTCGTACGGTGCCATACCGATGCTCGCATGATAACTATTGTTATACGTGAACTCGAAAGTGAGGTACTTATCCCAACTCCCTTTCTATCCAAAACATATGCCCTTAACATATCTTCCAATGTTTGGATAGTTCTTTCTGATTGTCCATCTATTTGAGGGTGGTAAGCCGTGCTTAAACACACTTGAACCAAACGCCTTTTGAAAGGCTCCCTAAAACGCGACGTAAAGAGCGGATTCTCAACAGAGATTATTGTCGATGGAACTTCATGTAACCTCACTATCTCCTATGTACAACTGGGCCAACTTATCTAGGGAAAAGGTTATCTTGATGGGAGGAAATAGGCCGACCTGGTTAACCTTCCACTATTACCCAAATGGCGTCATGGCCGGCTTGGGTCCTAGGTAAGTCGGTCACAAAATCCATGGATATGCTATCCCACTTCCATTCGGGATAGGCAAAGGTTGTAACATTCCTGAAGGCTTTTGGTGCTCAATCTTCACCTTTTGACAGACCATGCACTTACTAACCCAGGTGACTACATCCTTTCAATCCTAGCCACCAAAACATCTTTTTTAATCTCGATACATCTTGGTGGCACAGGATGGATGGTGAAGTGGCTTTTATGGGCCTCCTCCAAATACTCTCTCAGAGGTCACCATCTTGCAGAACACAAATCCGCCCTTCAAATCTCCACAACCCATCGTTCTTGCTCAAAACCCTTAAGCTTTCCAACCTTAACCGCCTCAAGGGTTTCCTTAAACTCCTCATTTTCTACTTATGCCATCATAACCCTCGTTTAAACCCACTTGTTACCATAAGATGACATATTCTCACACTCTTTTCTGACATTGACATCCCAAATTCATGTCCCTAAACTTCTCTATCAGCTCAACTTCCTTAACCATCATGTGAGATAGGCATAATGATTTTCAACTTAAGGCATCGCGACCACATTGGCCTTGCCGTGGTAACTTAAGAAATCATAGTCCTTTAAAATCCATCCATTTCCTTTGCCTCATGTTTAACTCCTTTTGATCAAAGATGCTTAAGACTCTTATGATCGGAGAAAACTTCAAACCTTACTCCATATAAGTGATGCCTCCAAATCTTTAAGGCAAACACTATGGCGGCTAATTCTAGGTCATGGGTAGGGTAGTTAACCTCGTGTAGCTTGGTTGTCTTAACGCATAAGCTACCATTTGCCTATTTTGCATCAACACACAGCCTAAACCCTTCCCAGAAGCATCACAATATACCTTGAAGGGTATATTGGTAAGGTAAAACCAAAACTGGGGTGGAAGCTCTTTTCACAATCGAGATTCCATGAAAACGGGGTGTTCTTCCTAGTGAGCTTGGTTAGGGGAAGGGTAATCTGGGAAAATCCTTTAATAAACCTACGGTAATAGCCGCTAAACCCAAAAGCTCCATTTCTTAGATATGGTGGTCGATCTATCCCAATTCATCACGACTTCTATCTTACTAGGGTCAAACTATACCTCCTTTCGATACTACATGTCCCAAAAACTTTACTTTCTCCAACCAAAATTCACACTTAGAAAGCTTCGCATATAACTTTTTCTCCTTCAACACCTCTAAAACCATCCTTAGGTGACTTTCATGCTCCTTGTGAGTCTTGAATAAATGAGTATATCATCTATGAAGACAACCACAAACTTATCTAAATAGGGTCTAAAGATCCTATTCATGTAGTCCATGAACACGGTAGGTGCATTTGTCAATCCAAAGGACATCATGGCGAACTCAAAGTGTCCGTACCGTGTCCTAAAGGCGGTTTTAGGTATATCCTCATCTCTCACCCTAATTTGGTGGTATCCCGACCTCAAATCAATCTTAGAGAATACCACCACTCCTTTAGTTGGTCCATGAGATCATCAATCCTAGGCAAAGGGTATTTGTTTTTCACCGTTACGCGATTCAATTGCCTATAGTCTATACACAACCTCATGCTCCCATCCTTCTTCTTAACAAACAAAAGGGGGGTCTCCACCTGAGCACTAGGTCTTATGAAGTTCTTTTCTAATAGCTCCTCCAACTGGGTTTTCAATTCTTTTAGCTCTAAGGGTGACATCTATACGGGGCTATAGAGATAGGTTCCGTTCTGAACTAACTCTAGAGAACTCCACTTCTCTCTGAGAACTCGAGATCTCCTCCAGAAATACCTCGGGATCTCTCTTACCACTAGAATATCATCTATGTTCTGCTCAAAGTCTACATCACTAGCGGCTAGAAGGACATATCCCTTAGTTTTCTCCCCACTCCAGAAGACATCTACGGAATTTACATGAAGCTTTCAAGGTTTGACTAGTTCTGCTAGGGGATGACGAAATAACGATTAGTGTAACAATCTAACAACACATGGTTAGCGTAAGCCAATCCATGCCAAGATTATTCCTATGTCTTTCAAAGGTAAACAAATCAAATCTATGATAAAAGACCTATTTTCAATAGTAAGATGATAATTTAAGCAATTACAGGTATGTACGGGCAATTTAGGAGTAGAAACAATAAGGTCAAAAGGAAGCTTAGAAACTTCTCAAATTCAAAGACTCAACACTAGCATGTGAGATAAAAGAATGAGTAGACGACATCCAGCATAGTTAAGGTTCTACCATTTACTTCACACTTACCTTCGATGAGGTCGTTAGATTTTGCGTCTTCCGCATTGAGGGTGAAGACCCTCCCTTGGTGTTACGGCCTGGGGTTTTAGCTTGACGATGCACCGCTTACAATCCTTGCATAGTGGCTGGGCTTGCCACATCGGAAGCATACTCCTTGTCCCGCGTTGCAAGGAAAGTTCCTGTGACTTTCCGCATCGGGGCACTCGGCAGTGAGGTCGGGAAAGTAGAGGGGCTCCGGGGTGCCTTGTTCTTGTTCCCATTGGGCCCTCTTTGCTGGTTGTTGTTGTTGTTGTTGCGAGGACCGCCATTCCTCCTTGTTGATGGTCGGTCCCGCCGTTGTAGTTGAATGGGAGCCTCGGGTGTTGCCAGAAGGGTTGGTTGTTGGGTCCTCTTTGTTGTTGTTGATGTTGTTGTTATGTTGTTAATGCTTGACCTGGTCGGATTGGTAGGGATGGTAGTGGCTCCTTGGTTGGTACATATGCGACGGCTTGAACCTCAGGGTTTGAGGCCCCAACCACAGGGACGATCCGCCCTCACGACGCTCAGTTTCTTATGCCCTTCTTCAATGATCCGGCACTTGTTGACTAGGGTAGAGAAGTCCTTAATCTCCATGTGTGCCACACAGGAACGCGGCCCCTCAACCCTGTCAAACTTAACACACTTCCAAACCTCATCGGGATTTCCTTGGAAAACTCGAGAACTTAATCAACTCTTCAAACTTTGCCGTAGGCGGACGATGTAACACCCTAATATTTAACCCAATACGCCTAGGACGTATCAAGATTAATTATTAGTTATTACTTCCCTTTAAATTCATTTACAAAATACTTAGCGAAAAATACAGGTAAATTTTTTTTTTGAAATGGAATATGTAAAACAAAGTGCGAGCCTTTGCGTATAACATAAATGAAACGTGAAGCGGAAGAATAAATCAATCATACAGAACATAAGCATTTAAGGACACCTCAATCATGAGAACAACCATCATAATATTAATCATAATAGTTTAATACACTGAATTACAAAGGAAAGCATAAAGTCTTACCCATATAAGTGGGTAGAGCTGAAGGTAACAAAGGAAATAAGAAACATAACAACCATGAAACAGCCCCAAATGATATTCCAAACTAGGACTACTCCCTCCCTCAACTATGGATGGTGCTCCTCCTCGTCCCTCGATGGCATATACCCAATGAACTGGGCAAGCTCCTTGGGTGCATGAAGATGGAAGGGTGGGTGATCATGCCCCACGGCGGGTGCATCTCGAACGTCGTGCTAACCTCCGCTACATCACCGTCTCCTCACTACCCATCCCAACGTCCATGGGTAGGAGGGGCAAACCCTTCGAAAGGATGAGAAGGGGGATCCTCTGACGGGGTCAGTCCGAACATCTTGGCGAGGCACGTACTCAGGGTAGACTGAACCACTCAAGAGGGAGGCAAGAGCGACGATTCCGCTCGTCTTCGATCGCGTCCTCTCAAAAATCATGTCATCGCCATAGGGAGAAGTCGAGGTGAAGCGAAACCGGAGACGAAAAGGCAAATGGGCGTCCCATGTATGCAAAAATGCGTATAGCACAACGACCCTTGAAATGGTATGACTGGTGATCTGGGTCGTAGTGCAGCTCCACACGGGCACATCAACAAAAATCACAACGACGCCATTCTGGAAGACGTAACGGAAGAGAAACGAGAGAGAGGGGTGAGAATCTTGCTAAAGAATCTCAGGAGGAAATCCTCTATCCTAGTGTCATCGTCTATGTCCCCAGGAACCTTGGGTTTATTATGAAAAGGTTAAGCATGCATAGGTTCATTATGAAGTTTTCGCAGAGTTAATTATCCAAGGTCCATGTCTTTTATCATGAATCTTAATGCATGTATGCAAGGATGAAACATGAATGCATGGCAACATCTTAGGCAAACCAAACAATAATCAATCAACATATAAGTGGCATGTAACTTCTTTTTGAACATCATTCCTTCATCTTAATCTTGTGACACCAATCATAATAGTAACCGCACCCCTTAAACTAGGCTATGAGCTCATACCTTAACTAGTCGTCACTAGTTCTTACTTATCCTCTTGATAAGCGAATCATAAACATAATCATAATCATAATCATCATAATCCCGACTCTGAGTACGGTAGGGGCCTAAGGATCACCCATCATGGGACTTTTTCCTTCTTCGAAACGCATCGACGGTTAAGACCAGCGACTTTGTCCGCTTTGGCAGGCTAATGTCTATGCCCTCACGGTTTTACCTTCTCCTCCGGAGAGGGAAGTACGTCTCGGTGTGTCACCTTAAACATCATATTTCTCAAAAACTTTCTTGAGTCTCTCAAATTTGACGAAAATTTGGCAGCCTCCAAATTTCCTCAAATTTGAGTCATGCCACATAATCTCAATCACATGCATCATTCTTATGGAACTTTCTCAAATCAATAACTTTCTAGTTCACATGAGCATATTCCTCAATCTCATTCATATTTTGAAACCTCATGCATCTCAAATACATGGCACAACACTTCATCATATTAACATGTCAATTATACACATAAGGTTTCATACTTGAAATGTTAACATATTCACATCATTAAGAATATACTCTCTCGGTCTCATGCTCACATCACACCTCCTATCTCATGGTGTCTTATGCTTTGGCCCTTACGGGTCTTAAATTCTTGTTCTAGTGATCTTATCACCCATTGCAAGTCTTTATCATACCTAGGGACCGTTCTTTATAATTCTTCTAACATTATGCTCACTAATTCATCCAACAGCATTATATAGATTATTCATCAAGATCATTTATTCAACTACGGGGATTCTAGAATCTATGCCTTAAACCTTTTTAAGTTCTTCTTCGCTAAAATTCTATATTCAACTCCTAGGCATAATCACTAGTTATGAACCATCTTCCTTAAGCTCAATTATGCTAGAATAGAAGTTATTATTCTTGTGTCTAAGCACTTTAAGATTTTAGTTCTAAATCCTCCCTATTTGCTTAGTCTTTCCAATCCTTCGAAAACGTTCCTCACTTCGCAAGCATAATATTACGCATTCTAACTCCTCAAACAGAATTCATATAGTGGCCACAAGGATAAGAAGAAACCAAAAATGTTCATCACACATAATCACATAAACTCATGTTATAAGTGCACACGAGTTGCTAGTTTTTCTCTTAGGACAATTTCAGGAGCAAAAGGTGTTTGGTAATCGATTACATGTGCCTCGTAATCGATTACCAGAGAGCAAATTTATTCTGTTTAAACAATTGGGTAATCGATTACATCGTATGGTAATCGATTACTTAGGTTAACCTTCCCAGAAATAAAGAACATTGGAGTAATCAATTACACTAACAGGTAATCGATTAGGGTTTTAAGGACCCTCCTGGGCATGAAGAACAGCCTTGGTAATCGATTACCAAACCAAAAACCCTTCGAAAAATCACTTGGTAATCGATTACATAAGGTGTTAATCGATTACCAGGACCTTTGAATTTGAGAAAATATGATTTTTGACACATTTCAAACTATTTAAACACCTTGAGACCTCATAAAAATTTTCCAACATTTTTCTGAAATCATCCTTTCATTTTACAAAATCAAACCATCATTGTTTCATACTAAACATATTCACTTATCATGGTTAAGATTTCCTTTTTAAGGTACTTAGGGCAAGTCTTTGAGCTCTAGAGTATTTAGGTGATGACATAATCTTAAACATGCTATGCACTTCATTTTACTCTTTATTACAAAGTAAAGTGAGAACATAAAATAAATATGAGATGCAACCTCATTATTATCTTTAAGGATTAAGTGATGACTTGAAATATAAACATGAAATGCAAGCTTGGGAATTTAAATATGGTAATGCAAGTTCATTCATTTATTCTTGTGAGATTAGTGATGGCATCAAAATAAACATGAGATGCAAGACATAAACTTAAACATGAATGCAACTTATTTTATCTTAACTAGAGCTCTTACAAGACTTTAGAGGAACATCAATAGCCTCAACCCAACATGTATCTTAACAATGGAAGATGAGCTTTAGAGTTCTTAACACCAAGTCCTCAAAGAAGACTTTAGTTTTGAACTTCATCATCAAGCTCAAGAAAGTAGATTAAAACAAGAATACCAACATTTTAACAAAACAAACACAAATAGAACTACTCATATTCTTTATTTTATTGCTCATGGGCTTCAATCTAGAGTAAAACTCTTAGAATGGCCGACCAACTTTAAGGTTGGCAAGGGTAAGCTTAGAGCTCTTTGAAATATGTGATTAATTTTCTTTAACAAAACTTTTGTGATCTACTTAACATTTTTAGCAAACTTTGTTCAAATGAAGGAAAAAGGAAACCGAAATCTTTGAGGAAAAAGGAAAAAAGAAACTCAAAGAGGAAAGGAAAAGAAAATATAAGCAAGGAAAAAGAAAGAAACAAGCATGTATGGTCCAAGACCAAGTTGTTTCAAGCTTTAGAGGTTTCTCACATGATAACAACAAGTCATTATCTTGAAACCTCATCATCAAGCTAAAGTTCTTCACATAAATGGCCTCATGGCCGAAATGAAAAAGAAAAGGAAAGGAGTTTGAACCAAGAGAAAACTAGAAACTTGAAGAAAACAAGTAAAACTTGAAAACAAAACCCCTACCTAAGGAAGTCTTTGAAATGGAAGAAAGAAAGCTTGATTCTTGAAGAATTGAGAAGACAAAATCTTCTCTTGGAAGTGAAGATGGATTCGGCCAAGAGGATGCTCAAGGAAGATGATTTTTCCTTGAGTTTCTAAGCTTGGAAATGGGAAGTTTGAGTGTTTAAGAGATGGTTTAAGGTGAGGTAGTGGTGGTTTATAGTTGTTTGTGGTGGTTTGTGGTGGTGGCAAGGTTCTTTGAGGAAAGGAAATAGAAGAGCAAGATGAAGAGAAATGAGAGAAAATGAGAGAAAGAACAAGAAACTAAACTTAGCAAATGATCTAAAATGTATCAAGGTTCTTCCAAGCTTGGTATTTATAGAAATTTTGCACAATGGGTGTTGGGGGGAGGAAGCCGACGGCCAAAGGGAGGAAAAAGTAAGAAAAATATCTCTTACAAGGTATGGCTTTGAGTATGGGTTCAAGCATGGTTGAGTATGGGCACAAATATGGGCAAGGCATGGTCTTTGGAGTGAAGAAAAATTCAACATGTGACACTCCTTAGAGGCCATGTATTCGGCCAATTTTGCAAGCCAAGGGGAGGATTAATTTGTTCATGTAATTGTGTTTTAGTGATGTGTTTATGTGTTTCTTTGATTAAGGTTTTGGTTAGGAGTTCTAAGAAAGTGTTTAGGTGAGGTAATTGGCTAATTAAGGTTGTCAAGACTTGATTAGGAGGGTAATCTTGCTAGATTAATAATTTAAAATCATTCTTTTGGTCAAATGAGGTATGGCACAATTCCTTAATTTAAGGATTGGAGAGAGAAATACTATTCAAGATTCCATGACTAAGAATCTTGAATTAAAGAATGCAATTAGAGTTTAACTAAGCAATCTTAGGTTCTAATTAACCTTAATAAATTATTTTGACTCTAGATTAATTATCGAAATAAATTAATCTTCGATTAGAGCCTAATATTGCTTAGGTTTGCTTAATTGCGTCATTAGGCTCACTGTACACGTTCTAGGGACAAAATGGTAATTTTGCACTAAACGCCCGGACATTCTAAACTTCCTGGAAGAATTCCGGGCTCAAACGGCACCTTTTACCCGTGTAGAACACAGGAGGGTATTTTGGTCATTTTAAGCCGAATGTTCAGAAAACAAGATTTTCACCTCGGATATCAAATGTAAAGATAAATCCCCTTCAAACATTGAGTTTGACCCATTTAGGACTGCGGTCAATCTCCTAGCATTCCAGGTAAAAATGACCTCAAGGGCATTTTGTTATTTGCACTCAATATAGAAAAATTGGGGCGTTACATATGCGTATACCATGAGCGAATCGTAGAAGCAAAGAACTTAAACACATAATTTAAAAGCAATAAAGGACACATTCATCCATAGAAGCAAATATCATAATATTAAATAACATAGTCGAATACATGATTCGGATTCATCAACTGAAAACTAAAATAGAGTCATACCCATATAGAATAGGCAGATCTACGATACATAGAAAAGGAAAACACATAAACAGAAAGGAAAACATAAATATCAAGTACATGGAAGCCCCAAAAAATCAAACCCCAGCTATAGCTACCTTCCTCTAAACCTACTGAGACGCTGTCCTTTAGCGATGGGGAAAGGTGTCCCACGACTCTCGAGCTCCTTGGTCGTGGCCCAACGAAGCGGGGACAACATGGCCTCCTCGGCATGGGCGCCTCTCTGCTTCGCACTCGCCTCGCAAGCCTCGTGGTGGCAGGATCTTGCTGCCCACCCATGTCCATGGGTACCGAGGGAGCGAAACCCTTAGAGTAGACGTAAGGAGTCCTCAAACAAGTCAATCCCAGGACGCCGTATGAGGGACACTCTGGAGGCTTAGCCGCAGAGGATGATAGATGGGTACGGCGAGTCCGCTCGTCATAGGGTTAAGTCCTCTCGAAGATCATGTCATCGCCATAGGTGAGGTAGGAGTGAAGTGAAAGCTGGAGACTGGATGTGCGAACGGCATCCCATGTACGCAAAAATACGAACAGCACAATGACCCTCAAATGATACGACGATGATCCAGGTCAAAGTTCACCTCCCAATCGGCATGTCAATGAAGACCATGAACATTGCCATCGAGATGAAGCCATAACGGGAAGAAAGAATAAGGGGTGAGAATCTTACTAAAGAATCTAGGAGGAATCCTCTTATCCTAATGTCATCGTTTACGTCCCAGGAACCTTGGGTTTATTATGAAAAGATTTAACATGCAATGGTCTATTATAAGGTTTTATAAAAGTAATTATCCAAGGTTTGTGTTTTCTTTTATCATGAATCTTAATACATGAATGTAGCATAGCAAAGCATGAATGCATGGCAATACCTCATACAAGTAAACCAATAAAACATAACATCAACAATTTATCATCATATAAGTGGCATGTAACTTCTCATGAAAACCTTTCTCTTTCATAAGAATAGAACTTCACATCCTTTTCTCTTTTCTCAAACTTGTGACATAAAGGTATCAAACCTAGATCATTGCCACCCTAAACTAGGCTATGAGCTCATACCTCAACTAGTCATCACTAGTTCTTACTTATCCTCTTGATAAGCGTAACATAATCACAATCATAATAGTCCAACTCCAGAGTATGGGTAAGGGGCCTAAGGATCACCCATCATGGGACTTTTTCCTTCTTCGAAACGCATCAACTGGTTAAGACCAGTGACTTTGTCGCTTTGGCAAGCTAATCAATGCCCATGTTTTACCTTCTCCTTACCATAGTAGGAGAAGTATGTCTCCTCTACAAACGCATAACTGGTTAAGACCAGTGACTTTGTCCACTTCGGTATGGCTTAGTGTCCATACCCCCCACGGGTTTACTTTCTCCTCACCATAGCAGGAGAAATGCATCTCGGCATGTCACTTTTAAAATCTTACTTTCAAAAACTTCTTTAAGTCTCTCAAATTTGATGAAATTTTCAGGATAACGCGCACATCGAATTTCCTTAAATTTGAGTCATGCCACATAACTCATTTAACATGCTTCCTCATTCAATATCTCAACTAAGTAAACCTTTAAAATCATATAAACATGTTCACCCATTTCATCATTATCTCATATCCTTCTGCATCTCAATCATAACATACTACATTATCATAACAATCACATCATAAGTTCACATATTCTCGATATATCATAACTATGTGTTCACTCGGTCACTTACTCTCATCATCTTTCCTATCTTATAGTATCTTATGCTTTGACCCTTACGGGTCTTAAACTTGTGTTCTAGTTATCCTAACACCCATAATAGATCTTCAATGCACCTAAAGGATCATTACTTGTAATTCTCTCTAATTTTTATGCTTACTAACACCTCCAAATTGCCTTGCACAGATTAGGTATGATGGTTATTATTTGATTATGGGGTTCTAGAATCTACGTCTTTAATCCTTTCTAAGTTCCATCTTCGCCTAAGGCTCTATATTCAATTCCTAAACCAATTATCAGAGATTCCTTTACATATCCACTAATTGTAAACCATTTTCCCTAAGTTCAATTATGCTGATAGAATTTATAATTCTTGTGTTTAAGTGTTCTAGAATCTTCATTTTAAGTCCTTTTTAGTTACTTGTTCTTTCCTAACATTCCTAAATTGGTCCTTGCCTCACTCAAACACAATTTTACATATTTTAACTCCATTAAACAGCATCAATACAGTGGCCAAACAAACAAGGCAGAAATTGAATTGTATACCTCACATAATCACATGAATTCATCTCAAAACATTTACACATAAAGTCATTCTATCATGCTTAGAGCACATATTTTGCACGTTTGGGGTTTGGTAATTGATTACATATGATGGTAATCAATTATCAAAATCAAAAACTAGTTCCAACTAAAAGGGTGGCCTGTAATCGATTACTAGAACCTAAATTTTGTCCTGGCTATAAGGAACATCCAAGTAATCGATTACATAGGATGGTAATCGATTACTTAAGGCTAAAAGTTTTTGAAAATAAAGAACATTATGGTGATTGATTACAAAAAGGTAATTGATTACAGGAGTTAAAAATTGGTTCTGAGCATGAGGAATAGCCTTAGTAATCGATTACACTTGGTAATCGATTACCAGAACCAAAAATCCTTCGAATAACCATTCTGGTAATTGATTACATAAGTTGGTAATTGATTACTAGAACCTCTGAATTTGAGAAAACATGGTTTTTAACACATTGTAAGCTACTTTAACACCTTGAGACCACGTAAAACATCTTTCTAACATTTCCTTGAAAACATCCTCACATTTTTACAAATCAAAACCATCATTGTATCATGACTAAAACACATCCACTTGTCAAGGTTAAAATTTCCATTTGGGGATACTAAGGCAAGTCTTTGAGCTCTACAATATTTAAGTGATGACATAAACATAAACATGCTATGCACTATGTTTTATTCTTCATTATGAAATAAAGTGAGAGCATAAAATAAATATGAGATGCAACTTCCTTATTATCTTTAAAGGTTAAGTGATAACTTGAAATATAAACATGAAGTGCAAGCTTGGAAATTTAAACATTTAATGCAAGTTCATTTATTTATTCTTGAAAGCTTAGTGATGGCATCAAAAGTAAACATGATATGCAAGGCATAAACTTAAACATGAATGCAAACTTGTTTTATCTTAGCTAGAGCTCATGCAAGACTTTATAGGATAAACTATCAACCCCATTCAATCTTAACCAAATGGAAATAAGTTTTAGAGCCTCTTGACACGATGGTCTATGGACCTCATTTGTCAAGACTCGTCATCAAACTCAAGGAAAAACCAACAAAGACAACCAAAACCTTCTTATTTTCATCATTCTTACAAAACCAAAGATGAAGCTAACCTTGAGCTCTAGAGGTCTACACATGATGGTCTTTACAACCAACACAAAGATTTCTTATCATCAAGCTATCATGGAACATCATCAAGGCCTTAATGGCTGAAAATGAAAAGAAGGAAAAAGGAAAATCGAAAATGAGAAAGCTTAAGAAAGATCATTCAACCATCATCTTAAAATAAGAACAAATCTTAACAAAGCAAGAGAATAAGTTTAAAGACAAGTCCCTACCAAAAGTTTGCTTGATGAAATGAAGGAAAACTTGGTCCCTTTGAGGTGAAAAGGAAAGAAGATCTTCCTAGAGTTTGAGGGGGAGGTTTGACCAAGAGAGAAAAGAGAAGAAGAGAGGTTGTGTTTAGGAGAATGAAGAAGGAAAAAGGGCTTCTTTGATATTTGAGGAAGATAGCTCAAAATTTGCAATGTATGTAAAGGATTCAAAGAGCTTTCAAGCTTGCATACTTATAGAGAAATGAAGCTCATGGATGGCCTTTGAGGGGAGGAAGGCCAGCGGTCTTTAGAGGAAAAGGAAGGAAGTAAATATCTCTTGATTGGTATGGTTGTGAGTATGGGCTAGGTATGGTGAGGTATGGCTCCAAGTATGGCCTAAGCATGGTTCTTTGTGTACAAATTAAACAACATGTGATGAATTAAGGGAGGATGTATTCAGCCATGTATGCAGCCAAGGGAGAGGAAAAATTGTTCATCTAATTGTGGTTTAATAATGTGTTTAGGTGTATCTTTGATTAAGGTTTTGATTAGGAATTTGAAGAAGGTGTTTAGGTGAGGTAATGGTCAATTAAGGTTGTCAAGACTTGATTTAAGGAGTGATCTTGCTAGATTAAAGAATTAAAACTCTTTTCAAGTTAAATTAAATCATAGACACAATTCCTTAATTTAAGGAATTAGAGAGAGAATTTACTATTCAAGATTCCATGACTAGGAATCTTGAATCTAAGAATGAAATTAGAGTTTAACTAAGCAATCTTAGGTTCTAATTAAACTTAATAAATCATTTTGACTCTAGACTAATTATCAAAATTAATTAATCTTCGATTAGAGCCTAATATTGCTTAGGTTTGGTTAATTGTATCATTAGGCTAACTTAACACGTTCTAGGGACAAAACGGTAATTTTACACCAAACTGTTCGGGACCTCCTGGCCTAACTAACTATCAAGATCTATTCATAAGCATCATTTCTAACTCCTAGAAGAATTCTGGGATCAAATGGCATCTTTACCCGGAGACGCTATAGGGTGTTTTAGTCATTTTGATCGAAAGTTCAGAACGAGATTTTCACCTCTATAATAAACACTATAGTTATCATCCCTTCATACATTGAGTTGACCTATTCGAGGGTTGCCAGTCCTATCCTCAAATTAGGTAAAAATGACCTTAGGGGCATTTTGGTCATTTGTACTCAAATAGAAAATTCGGGCATTACAAGACACTTAGGGTATGTTTGTGAGTTTGGATTTTGGAAAAGAGAGGGAGGGAAGACTTGTAATATAATTTTACACTACAAGTCCTTCCTCCCTCCCTTCCCTTTCAAAATCCAAACTACAAATATACCCTTAGGGAGCTTACTGCTTCTAATATTACCTAGCAAACCTTGCAATTACATACCTCAGACTTGACAATGATTTTAAGCTTAAGGGATATATAGCACATGCTTTGCCCAAGTTCTATGGGCTATCTGAGAAGATCCCCACTAGCACTTGAAGAAGCTTCACATGATGTGCTTTGGCATGAGACCCAATGGGGTAGAGCTTGATGATGTTAAACATTCCCCTTCTTCCTAGAGGTGCAGGAGAAAATTAGTTCTTTAACCTTCCTAATGGGATGTAAATAACTAGACCAGAATGAAGAGGTTTTTCCTAGAAAGATATTTTCCTGGCTTTAGAGTGGCTTCTATCAAAAGAGATCTTTGGAATCCACCAACCTGATTAGACCCTACATGAATATTGGGAGTGCTTTAAGCTCCTTTGAGCAAGCTACCCCAATCATCAGATTCCGAAACAACTCCTTCTCTACTTTTATGAGCGGTTGGTACCTGCTTAGATGTATAATAGATGCTTAGTGAAGGGCACTCTTGGACAAGACACTAGAAGAAGCCTGTGTTTGATTGAGAATATGGCGTCAACTTTTAGCAATTTGGATCCAAGAGCCATAATTACTATGGGCCTTCATGTACTAAGCCCAAGAATCCATGTTGACCCAGACTTTATAGCAACTTTCTAGGCTTATGCAGGAGTTGATGGTTAATTAGGCAGCACTCCAGCTGGTCCCTATCGTTTCTGGCATTTGCATTTCCAATGATCACACACAGATATGCCTAGCCTATAAGATGAATCAGTTACTAGGGTAGCGGCAACAAGCCTTTTTTAAATCAACATCAGACCAGGCAGGCCAATTTCCATTTAGGAACACTTATAACCTAAATTGGAAAAATCACCCTAATCTGAAGTGGGCAAATAACTCTTAGCCACAGGGCTAATAGTCACAGAAGAAATACTTGGCACCATATCAGGCAACTGGCCTTCCCCTGGACCTCCAATTTCAACCCTACTATGATTGAAATGATGAAGGAGCAAATGTAGGAAATAAGAAAAGAGAATGCCCAGTTGAGAGAAGAGATGCCTCAATTGAAGCAAAATTAGAGTTAGTAGGCCCTAGCTACCCAGTTACCTTCTCAAATCATGCCCAATCCAAGAGGAAATGTCTGGACAATTACCCTTAGGTTGGACAATAATTTCAGAAGTAGCCAGGCCTACAAAGGAAAAAAAAAAAAAAGCAAGCAACAAATGAGCCCAATGAGCATTCTATTAATCATCCCAGCTTTCAACCAGGCTACAACACTCCACAAAAGTACTAGATAGAGATTCAGCATGAGATCTTCTGTGAGCACCGCACTCAAACAATGATATATCGCTCAATCAAGGTGGAACAAGCAAAAGTAGGAGATTCTAGAGAGCACCACAAATAGCACTGTAGTGCTCAACAAAAGCAATCAAAGACTAGAACTTCACTCCTCCACGCCTTTCCCTAGGAGGATCCAACCCAGAACATCGGCTACATCAGAATTGGATTGAGAAAGTTAGGAAACCTTTCAAAAAGTGCAAGTGAATATACCCCTATTGGATGCAATCAAACAAACTCCTAAGTATGCTAAATTTTTTAAGGATCTGTTCACTAATAGGAGGAGGATAAAGGGCAATAGGGAAGACAAGATAACCATGGGGAAAATGCTTCCTCCATTATTAACCCGGCAATCTACTACCTATGTGTAAGGATCCGGGCACATTCATTGTCCCTTGCACTATTGGGAACCTGTACATCACGAAGGCCCTGGTAACCTTGAAGCTGGCATTAATTTTATGCCTAAATCCCTCTACTAGTCTTTATACTTTGGAGAACTCAAGCCAATTGGGTTGTAAATTCAACTAGTCAACCGCATCACAAGACCAGAGGGAGTATTGGAAGATGTTCTAGTCTACGTAAATGATTTAATATTCCCTATTGATTTCTATATTCTTGAAATAGAAAATGACACCAATGCCAACTAGCATACATTGATCTTAGGACAACTCTTTTTTGAAAACTGCTAGAACCATGATTGATGTTCATGCCTGTACATTATCTATGGAATGTGGGAACATGAAAGCTCAATTTTGTTTATTTGATACTATGAAATTTCCCCATGATGAACACTGTTTTGGCATTGATGTCATTGATTCTCTAGTTGATAATGCTAGTGGCAATCTACTATGTAAAGATCCACTCCTTTCTCACTTTTTCTTCTTCCATGGGATATGGTGAGTTTGTTGTTTAAGAATGTCCAAAGTTTTTAGATATAGGTACTCTACTTGGCGATTTTATTGCATGAGCCCTAGTCAAAACTAAAGGGTAGAAGACCAAAGCTTAGATGAAAGGGACCATTCTTGGTCACCCATGTGCACCCTGATTGTGCAATTGAGTTGGAGAATTTTAGGATGATTCGATGTGACATTGATGGGCAAAGACTGATACACCTCTATGAAATCCACAAAGATTTAGGGGCTCAGATGGCCTATCTGTAGTTTGAAGCTACGCACCCTCCATGTCCCTTGTCCAACTTAGGGATGTTAAAAAAGAGAGGGGGAGACAACCCGCTGAGGTTTTTCCTTACTTTTCTCTTTTAATTTTTTTACATTTTATTTATTTTTATTTTATTTTGAGTCTTGTATCCTATTTATTTTTGTCTACTTTTACACCATCCCTTTGACACCTTAGAGGTTACATGCATAAGCTCACACCACATGCACTTTATTGACTTACTTGACATTGACTTTATTTTGTATTGCATGCTTAGTGGATTCATTATGTTATTTTGATTGAATACATGCACTTTTACCTATGAGATTTTGAGCCTCTTGATTAGACTATCATGTGACATCCTTGTTTGTTCATGTGTGTTTCCTCTTTGGATTTGCATTCTAGAACTTGCTTAAAGTCTTATTTGAAAATATATTTCCATGTGCATGCTTGAATATGATTGAGGTAATTTTTCTTGTTTTTAGCCACTTGCCCATATAGCTACCCTTTGCATGTTACCATTGTTTAGCCTCTTTGAACCTTATTGCCTATTCTTTTGTTTTAGCATATCCTTAGCCAAAAGTGAAAAACCATGAAATATCCCAACCTTTTAGGCTTAGGAAAGCATTTGTGCAATCTTATATGTGCTTGAGCATAAGTGTAGGGGAGAGCATGAGGACATGCCCCAATTTAAGTATGGGGGATGAACAATGTGTACAAAAATAGATTCAGTAAGTGGCACACCAAGAAGAAAAAAATAAAGAAATGAGGATGAAAGGTTGATAAAAAAAATTCTGGAGAAGTTTGGGTTGAAGGTGTGCCACATTGCAAAATAAAGGCTTATAATTGTGTTCAGTTGGACAAAGTGTACCCTAGGCAAATGCACTCTTTGTGTATGCATTTGCTCTCCTTTGACTAGAGGTTTAGCTTACTGGCCTATATAATTACCCACCTTCACCTAAGCCCTATTACAACCAA
Organism: Dalbergia oliveri; assembly: GCA_030441495.1. Taxonomy (NCBI): domain Eukaryota; kingdom Viridiplantae; phylum Streptophyta; class Magnoliopsida; order Fabales; family Fabaceae; genus Dalbergia; species Dalbergia oliveri. The sequence goes on from JAMLFY010000016.1 coordinate 18,941,848, forward strand.
AGGTAAGCCCTCTTAATTTGGTATGCATGTGTGTGTGACAAATAGGAGAATGAGACCCATGGCAAGCCTATGGTAATGCATTTTCATTTGAGATGATTCAGTGTGCATCATACCCAAAACACTCGAGTGAATGAGTGACAAACACTAACCTTGGGAGGATTTTCATACTTAGTCCATACATCATATGTGGATTCTACCATGTGTGCTATGTTCTTGTTCATGCCTTGTTTGATGCAATTCTCTTGATTGTTGGTGTGAAAGCTTATTGTTATACCTCTAGGTTCATTGGATTAGTGTATTGTCATTTTATTTCATGCATCATGCATTTTTAAGTTAGGAGTCTAGTCTAGTCCTTGTATATTGTTTCTCATCCATGCCTTGGTTTGATCTTAGTTTTACATGAGGACATGTGAAAGCTTAAGTGTGGGGGAGTTTGATAAAGGGCATTTATGCAACTTATCTTGCTACCAAACCTTATTTTTTTTGCATGAGTTTTACTGAGTTATTGATGCAATTAATAAGGATTTTGATTTATTCCTCATTATGTGATTTTAATAAAATTATTAGCTTTTGCACTGATTTTGGAATAATTTGTAATTATACCCTATTGCATTTGACTTGTCTCTTCAAGTATGGTTTTGTGCACAGGAACTTTGGATCAAGTGTAAAATGTCAAGAACTAGGTTGGAAACTTTGGGAATGAGCTAGGGAGCAAAAGGAAGGAAAAGTATAGAGGCTAACATTCAGGTGAGTGTTGTAAGCTCATTTAGCGCTGCAATGGTCGATAGAGTGACAACCACTAATTTTTTGGCCTCATCATTTTTGTGAGCATGAACGCTCATTTAGAGCCGCAACACTCATGCAATGACAGGATATTAGCTCATTAACATGTTTTGGGCCCACTTTGGCCTATTTTTAGAGAGCAATATTCAAAGAAATGATACAGATTTTTACTCTAGTTTTTGACTCATTTTAGGTTCCTAGGATTAGTTGCTATTATTCTCTCTTTTTTCTTTTATTCTTCTCTCTCTTAGGGATTTCATAGGTGAATTTACTTGTTTTTGTGGATTATAGCAAGGATTGTTGCTATTACTTTCAGGTACATTCTTAGATTCATTGTTGTGATCCTCCAGAGATGGAAGAGTAGATTTCTTTACTAGTGTAAGATTTTCCTAATGGATTAGGATGATGTTTGAGACCTCTTTTGATATTGAATGCATTGATTTTCTTAATGTTCTGTAGTTTCTATTCCTATAATTATCGTGGTAATTGATATAATCTTTATTAGGATAATTAAATTGGTGATCATCATTTAGGGAAACTCTTTGGGCATAAATTGATAGATCTATTGGTTTATGTTTGAGGGAGAACATTAGAATTAACTTTCTAATTGGGTTAGGCTATAGCAATTGGTTCATTAAATCAATATGATTTCTAAATAAATTGAGATATCATTTATTAGTTATTTGTATTGGTCAAATTTAGAGGTTGATCGATTAATAGTATAATTGCCAATAATTTATTACTAAAAGCCACCAATAAGTTTAATATTTGGCCAATGATAATTAATTTTCAATCCTATGAATACCTTGCACTAGTGCCTTCTTCACTATTGCTATTATACTGTTGTTATTATTTTTTAATTTAAATTACTTAATTCTCATTCTTCAAAACCCCTACTTTTCCCAGCTAAGTATTGAAGCCTTCTTGAGACGACTTAGGTTGTGTCATTTACTACATTTTTTGTGTAACTTAGCATTAAAATAATTTCTAATTTGAGGAAGTAGGCGACAGCCTCCGTTCATAAACATCGATCCTTTCCAAGTCAACTCAAGCTTCGTTAAACATCTTTTATGGACATCAACTTTTGCTGCATTAGGAATGTCCAATTTTGATGAAAGAAGTTTCGTTAAGACTACAAGCTTCTTCAAAGTCATCACAATCAATCTATCCAAAAGCCAGGGAGGATTTATTGATTTTCCTAACTATGAAAAGGACATTGGTTGAAATGCTTCTTTGTGTCCTAGATACAATGTAACACCCTAATTTTCTTTAGAAATTAATTGAGGCTTTGTTAATGAGAATATTAAGATTTTAACAGTGTAGTAATGATGAAAACAACTCTATGAAATAACCAAAAAAAAAAAATTGAATAGTATTTTTGTGGGCCCCGGGCCATCAAACAATTGAAATCTGGATTTGGGAACAGGAGATGTTTAAATGAGAAATAAGGATAAGATTAGAAATAGTTAGAAATGAATATTTTATACCTAGAATTGAATTGTAATATTTTTTAATTGGGTGCGGTATTTTGCCCATTCAGTGAGATTTCGATGTGTGATTTTTAACATTGAAAGATGTTTTAATCACCACAAATGGATAATGTATATCCATTCTAACCAAGTGGAAGGCAAGATTCAATCTTGAATTACAAGATTGAATCCTAGCCATCCATTTTACTTTCCTAAATTAAGAATTACCTAACTATATAATATATTATCCATGCATTAAATACAAGATAAACACAAACCCAAACTTCTCCACCAAGCCAAAGAGATTTCGGCCAGCAAGAAGAAAAGAAAAGCATCCATCATCTTCATCCTCAAGAGCTTCATCTTGAGTTCTAATCCCAAAAACCCTAACCTAGAGTTGTTAAAGCTTCAAAATTCCTTTGCTAAACTTGTTCTACACCTCAATCCCTACAAATCTAATCGATTAAAATCTCTATTACTCACCAATCCTTACCTTGCCATCTCACCCTCACTGAGTTAGGAAGGAGTTGGAGTTGATTTGGATCTTTGGAGTGGAAGAAAGCAATCTTAGAGCACCTTGGTACCAAGGATTCATTAAGTCACTAAAAGTAGGGTTTTCTTTGCCTTTTCTCTTCAAATTTATTATGATGATTTCAGATTGAGTTAGGTCCAAAATATTTGATTGTTTTGGTTGATAATATATGGATATTGATATATTAATTTTGGTGATGTGTTTGGATGATGCTAGAAATCATTTTTGTGAAGAGATATTTAGAATCATTGCTGGAATTTAGGCTATTGCATAGCCAGCCACTAATCACGAATTTTCTTAGGGAATTTGGGTAATTTCATGAGCTATAAAAAATATATGTTGAAGCTAACATCATAGGCTATTTTAAATTTTCTTGGGCTTAATTTTGACTCCTAATGCCTTAAAAAAATTGAGAACCCAAATGATACCCATGCGTTGGACTATTAGAACTGAAGTAAATTTTGCCAATTTTATTACCATAGCAAATGATTGAATTACCACTTGAAATTTTTACAAAGTGTTGAAAACATCTTGAAGTGTGATATAAATTTTCTTGTGAGTATATTCAATATTTGCTAGGGCTAAAAATTATGCATTTCGAGTTCTGAGCTCAGATTAAGTGGTTCATAAGCACGAAATTGTCTAATTTTGTTAACATAGTTAGGAACTCTTTTTGCTCTGAAATTTTAATGGCATCTTGTGGACACTTTGAAGTGTCATGGAGAATTTTTGTGGACATGAAATTGGGTGTGTAATATAAGAGATAAATTTTACTACTTGATTTAAAATTCTGTTAGTGTGCAAGAAATGAATTAAGTTCTTGGAATGGAAATAAAATGACTTTGATACAAGCATGAGTAGTCTCAATGCATGCTATGTTATTTATAAATTCATTTATAAGGAATGGATGAAAAATTTATTGTGAATAAACATTTATATGTGACTTGGGCGTGTCTTGGGAAAACTAAATGCTGATGATTAAGTATATGTGAAACAGATCAAGTGAGAAATACATTTTGCATACTCTAACATATGAGGAAAATAGAGACAAGACTTATGTTGGTTAATAAGGGAAGGCAAAAATAAGGACTTCCCTAGAGATATTATAAGTCAGGTATATGTATCAGCTAGGAAAAAACTGTGTGAGATTCATAAAAAGGAAATAAAATGAAGTTCGATGATCACGTATAGGAATGAGCTCATGTCTTGATAAGCAATCTATTTCCCATGGTGGAGTTGTCCACTAGAAATACCACTTGGTATAAAGATTAAGTCTTCCCTATGTTAATGAAAAAAAATAAAATGCATGGAATTGGATTCTATGGTTACAAAATAATAATGCATAAATTATTACGTGGTTGCATTCTGATTTCACATGATGTACGTTCTTCATGTTGATGCATATAATTTTGTATGAATATTCTTACGTGAATGAACTTATTGTCTATATTATGCATTGTATCTTAAGGGTTACTCTGAGAATTTTATAATATTCTCATCCCTAAAGTTGCATGTACTTATATTACTAGATTCAGTGAATGCCGTCACTAGTATTCTTCCTTTATTCGCCATAATGGGTGTGGCATTACAACCTAGCACTTGATTCCTGGATGCTGTAGGTTACTCACAAGTCCATGGGTATGTGCTTTTTGGCCATTCTTTCAGTGCATTAGCCTTTACTGCCAGTTCCACCCCACTTTTCCCTATGACGATGTGCCCCTTCATATGGCACACCCAAAGGTATTTGATATCCTTATTGCTCCACCAGCACCGCCTCCAACAGATGCACCCTCCTCTTCATCATTATCCTCAGACTAGACCACCCGAGGCTCTTGACACCCCTAGCCGAGGCGAGGCTATCATACCAATGGCCAATGGCTTCCTATAAGAGGACGCGAGATTTTCAAGGACTCTTGGCTTGTACATAGTAGTAGTGTAGTGTTAGGACTTTACCAGCCTAGGCTGATGTTATTAGATATTTTTCAGATTCGTTTGTATCTATATGTGATTTTGTTGGACCTTACTCTCAGACTAGGTTTTTAGGTGATGGCTAGGCCTTTTGATACTGGTCCTGATTAGCATGGAAAGTGAAAATGACTTAACTTGTAGTGAGATATGTATAGGTACAAGTTGTGTATGAAGTACTTCCATGTATAGACTTTATTTTCTCGTAACTATAAGTTTAAATTACCTCATGTTCTCTCACGACTAGCATGCATTGAAGAAGAAAGTAATATCCTTCTAATTATTATGCTAACACTCGAGTAATACCTGATAATTAGGAAGGTATTACATTATGGTATCAGAGCCTCACCTCTCCTAGTACGGTGTGGTTCGGGACGAACTAAGCGAAAGATAGTGGGCATGTAACGCCCGTGACGAGGGCATGAGTGATCATGCAAGAAGGCACGAACAATGAGCGGCTTTTGGAAAGGCCTCTAAGCGAAAAGGTACATGAATGAACTAATTACGCACCATAATGAGTAGGATCCTAGGCTTATAGGTATGGGACTATACAGTTGAGATGACTTATATGAATTGATTAGTACTACATATGCCAATAAAGAAGCATATTCTTTTTGGTAGCCCATTACTAAAGAACTCCATGGTTAAGCGTGCTTGAGTTGGAGCAATTTTGGGATGGGTGACCTCCTGGAAGTTTTCCAGGAAGCATGTGAGTGAGGACAAAGCACGCTAAAAAGACTCATGTTGGTTTGTAAGGACGTCATCAATTCATAAAGCAGGCATGGGATGTTACATGCAATGCCGTGTTTGATCGAATAGCCGTCATGACTTTGAGAAGCTACGATTAGAACCTAATTGTTGAAATGGGAAAAAAAACCTAGAACTAAAAAATTGATGAAGGTCAAACCAATTCTTAGCAAAGCAAACCAAAATCTCCTATTGGGGAGGCTTTGTTCCTTTAAAAGATACCATTCAGACAAAAGATGCCAATTTGTCAAAGCATGCAACTCAAGTGTCAAAGGTTGCAAGCACCAAACATCCAACACCAATAGCGTATTGATGATAGATCAGAATGACAAAGTGATATATACCAATATCATCCATTGACTGAGGATGATTTATTGTTGAACAACTTTGAAATAGGTTTTGATGATGACTTCCATACAATTTTTAATACTAATTTGGTTTGAGTAGTGTATGTTTTGCCTATAGAATTTGTGCCAACATAGAAGATGATTGCAAAGACGTGATCATGGTAAATGAATGTGTCCTCTCTATGAAGGCTTTTCTAGTGACAAAATCTTTGAAATTCAGATGAAGTGATAATTGCACATTTGCGACCACTACACATCAAAGCAATGATTGAAGGAAAATTGGTTAACAGGGTGTTGATTGATGAAGGTACTGCCATCGGTTTAATGACAGAAAGAATGTTAGCAAGGTTTGGTAAAGGAAACAAGGATTTGGTGAAAATAAATATGGTTATGATAGGCTACAATGGTAAATCCTCTACTACCAAAGGTGTGCATGCTTAATGCCAAAGTAGGAAGTTTTAGTTAAAAAATAATGTTTGTTGCAGTATCCTCCAAAGCAAGTTACAATGTCTTCCTTGGATGTGATTGGATTCATGGCATGGGAGCAATTCAATCAACACTACGCCTCATTCTTTGGATCTAGAAGGAAACATCAAAGAGGTGGGAGCGGACGATAGGTTATATTACATGATCAAGCGTTAGAAGTCGATGAGGAGTTCAACCCAAAGAAAATCGACAAATGTGTCATCAGTGATGAAGGAAGGTAGAGACGGCCTAGATCTAGATTAGTTAATGGATGGCTTACATGGCCAAAGAATTTATGTTCACTATTGATGGTGCATTGTTGGATTGTGTTTAAAATTATGAACCTCTAGGATTTGAAAATACTTTTATTATATCTAATAATTGTAGAAATAAAAAAAGTTGTGAAGTGCAAGACCCCCTTAAATTATCTTAAGTGATGCTGGCAAATCAAGATAAACTTACATTAGTCAGTTGTTGCCAAAAGATTTTAGAAAGGATCTGGTCGATTTACGTAGAGAATACAAGGATTGCTTCACATGGGAATATGATGAGATGCCAGGTCTTAGTAATCAATAGATAGCCCTTGAAACCAAATGTTCAACCAGTTAAGCAAGCACCTCGATGCTTCATTCTAGAAGTAGTTGTTAAGATTAAGGAAGAAATCAAGAGGCTACTCAAGGCATAGTACATTCAAATAGCTATATATGTCGATTGGGTTTCTAGTGTTGTCCTTGTCATGAAAAAAATGGCAAATTGAGGGTGCATAGATTTTTGAGATCTTAATAATGCTACCCAAAAACTGAGTATCATATGCCTATCACTAACATGTTAGTCGATGGTACAACAAGCAATGAGATACTTAGTTTTGTTGATGGTTATTCAAGCTACAATCAAATTTTTGTTGCTAAAAAGGATGTGGCAAAAATAGCTTTTAGATGTCCAGGTGCTCTTGGCACTTATGAATGGGTAGTTATGCCCCTTTGGACTTGAGAATGCTAGAGCGACATATCAAAGAGTCATGAATACCATTTTTCATGAATTCCTTGGCAAATTTATGGAAGTTTATATCGATGATGTGGTTGTCAAATCTAAGAAAAAGAAAACGCATCTCGAACATTTGAAGAAAGCCTTTGACAGGATGAGAAAAATGGTTTGAAAATGAATCCATTAAAATGTGCTTTCAGTGTGACTATAGGAAACTTCTTAGGTTTTTCGATCCATAAAAAAGGAATTGTCATTGACTAAAATAAGGCAATGTGTCAAAAAGGAATTGCAGGAAACTTCTTACATGTGTCACTTTTTTTATGCATTTGTCATTTTTCTTTTCTTTTTTTTTTTAAATTGAGACTCATAATACTGTTATTATAAAAAAGGGTTTTAGAAACCATTGTTCTCAAGGCACTAGCTAAAGATGCCAGAAAAATAAGATTCAAAAGTTTTTAATGAGTCTCATTTTGAATACATCAAAACTTGTCTTTGCAATGCTAAAGTTTTCTTTTTTAATTTCTTAACCAGTACTATAAGAATACTCGTTAGATAAATTCAGAAAAAAATTAATCTTATTTGCAAATTTATTGTTCATAAACTTATAGACATTATTGGAAACTGATACATAACGACACTCAAAAGTTTTGTTGTGTAATTAAGTTTATTTTGAATTTTTTATTAGGAAAAACTATACGATTCTTAGTAAGGGAGAATTATTATTTTGACCTCTAAAGATGATAGAATTTTGTTATGTTCTCCTATAAATCATCCTAATACTAAGATAAGTAAAAAAATAAATAAATAAATGTAATCAATGTCTTAAAAACTTAAAAAAAATGAGTAATGCTTACTTTACTTGACAGAAGATTTGTAAGAATATTTAGTAGGAGGATTTAGCATTATTCAAAATGATATTGCTCATAAAATAATTTACAAAGAAATTATATCTACATTACAAGTTTCTTTCAAAAACTATTTTATTAATAACATAATCTTTCATGAATTAAAATGGTGATTCTTCCTATTAATAAAATATTGTCACCTAATAATCTAAATCTAGATTGTTTGTAAACTGCATTCTCCAACATTATTATTTTATTAGGGAACACATTGCTTGTGACTTGTGGACACTTAATTTGTATTGTTAGTTACAGATGAGCAAATTCCCGATCCAAACCTGACAAGGACGGATCGCATGGTCATTAATTATGAATTTATGACCTGGCATATGTATTTTGTGATCGTAGTGGCCCGCAAGTGAAATGGAAGGGCAAGAGTAACACAAATCTTCTAGAACCTCAGCACGTGCGACGCCTACTCTTATTGAATATGGATAGTGACGTGGGTGCCACATTCAGCCACCGATTTTGCCTCTGGCATTTAAAATTTCATCTATTCTCCGCGCTCACCTTCGAACCACATACTCCGTTGCAAATAAATTTATCTTTCACTCTTTTTTTTTCTATAAACTCAAATTGATCTTTGACAATATTATCAATAGATAAATTACCTCTAATAAAAATAAATTAGTGTTGAGATCCTTACAATTATAAAAATATTACAAGATAACTCCTAATTCACCCAAATTATAAGGAGTTTGACATGTAGGTTAATTGCTGAAATAGACAATCGTTAATTGATCCACATGGTATTAGTGAGTTTCTCAATACCAAAATATTTACAATTCCACTAAAAAATATAAAATATTCACAATCTTAACCCTGTCATTCAAAAAAAAAAATTCTTCTTCTCCCTCATTCTTACACATCATCATTTTCTTCATTCCAAATTTGCAGAACCTCAACTGTGGCTAGCACTACGGTGCTCAAAACCATTGCACACTCACAACGGCCATTATCGTTGTTGCTTCACATCAATCTTTCACCTCATCACCCAACACATTTTCCACTGTGTCAACCACCACGAGCCTTGGAGTCCTCCTTTGTTAGACGTACAATACCCCTTCAGTTTGCCACCCTTCATTGTGGAGGACGGTGATTGGAAGGTTGTGGAGGGCAGTGAAGGAAGGGAGAAGAAGGGTATTGGGAAGGACGGTGTGTACAAATGAGGAAGAAAAAGAATCTTTTTTTTTTTTTGGAGAGTTAGGATGCAAATAGTTTATATTTTTGGATGGAATTTCAAATATTTTAGTATTGGAAACCCACTAATATCATATAGATCAATTAATGACCGTCATGTATGATTAACTACACGTCAAACTCTTTACAAGGTTGTAGGTGTATCAATGACCTACGATGTCCTGATTTTTATAATTGTCATGACCTTAATAATAATTTATTTTTGTTAGAAATTAATTTATTTATTGATGATATTGTCAAGACCAATTTAGAGGTTTACTCCTTTTTTATGTACATTCATAGATCAATATATTTACACACAAATAATAGTTTAATATTATTATATGATTAATTATATTTAATCTAAATTTATTATTGTTAATTTAATTTATTCAATTTTTAAAATTGGATATGGCTTATTTAAAGTGAGAATATTGATAAAGTTTAAAATTGAGAAGTTAATCACTTTTAAATAATTTAGTAGGACCTACATATAATAAAAATTATTAATATAATAATAGTTAACTTCTCATTTGTATATTTATCAATCTCTTGAGCCAAATTAATCTTTTAAAATCCTCACCTCTAATCTTATTTCCTAATATTTGTAAATTCTAATAAATATTAAACGTTAAATCAACAAATTATTACGTAAATATAAGTACATAATTTGAAATAATTTTCATGTTTAATAGTTTATTTACTTATAGTTACGTAATATTAACTTACTTCTATTTACGTAAAAATTTGTTAATTTAATGTTCAATAGTTATTGAAATTTACAAAATTTAGAAAATGATATTAGATGTAAGGATTTTAAAAATTGAATAAATTATTAATTAAATTAACAATAGTAATAAATCTAGATAAAATTATGAGTAAATAATTTTTTACCTTAACATCTTCAATTTGATATTAATTTGATCCTAATAAATTTTTTTATATTAATTTAATTCTAATAAAATTTTTAACATCAATTTAATTTTAACAGTTTTAGTTTCAATATCAATTTAGTCATTCTATTTGATTGGAGATCCAATAAAATGAGTAAATTGATTTCAAAATTTAAAATATTAGGACTAAATTTTTATGTCAAAAATTTTATTAGAACTAAATTGACATTAAATTAAAAATGTCAGGATAAAAAATGTTAGTTACTTTAAAATTATAATTGATCATACAACTAATAATGTATTAATTCACAAATTGTTATGTTTAATACTTTATTTATTTATTTAACTATAAGAACACCCCTAAACAAAAACAAGTACCAAAATACAATTAAAGGGCTTGGCAAAACAGAATTCCAACACACACACACACACACACATCACCCAAAAACCATATCATGAATCCATAACCAAACTACCAAACCGCAACATTGAACAGCGCGGGATTCCTCAATGAAACCAAACATAACAGAAGCACCACAAGCCATAATACTAATAAAAGTTAAGGAAGTTGAATTGTGCTTCTATTTTTTAAAACTTTTTGAAAAACTAAACAAAATTTATCAATTTTTTCACTTAATGCAGTGGAAATAATTGTTAGATAGCTTTAAAAGGAACTTTTTGAACAGGCTAAAAATAAACTTAGCTTCAGAATATATTTTTAAACTTGTTTCAAAAAATGCACAATATTAATAAACACAAATATTAAATAATAAAGAGTTTAAGAGGGAGAGATATTACTTAGTGATTTTTGCCTATATCCAGTTCTAATAACCTATTGAGTTCCATTAAAATCCTTTCTCAACCAAGAGAAAAGTATGATAGTCTTTGTATAGTCTTCTCAACTATCTCCAGTGAGCAGGAGTTCAATTTACTCTCACTCCAATTAGTTTTTTTACTAGCCTCTTCAAGCTAACCTCACAATAATCACTACCAGATCAGGGTACAAAGTTTAGGTTTGGTTGGTTCATTCCAACAAATAACACTCAAGTTTTTTTGTAAATGAAACAGTGTATGTGCTCAAACTTGAGAGACTTCTTCCAAGTTTTTCCTCAAAAAAAATGTTAACTAATAAGTTTAGGAAAGAAGATTTCAAAAACAAAAACATATTACAAGAAGTAATGAACTTTCAAAAAGTATTGAAGAGCTTTAGTATTTTTGCGTGCAAAAGTCTTAATGTATGAAGGTCTCTTCCTTTTATACTTGGATTTCAAATGTAGTTGTGTCCTCTTGATTCCATTTCTTTTTGAGATGTGTTGATCTTCTTTTTGTGTCCTAGGAACTACTCTCTAGAAGAGTAAATGGGCTGTGTCAATCCTGTCTTTTGTAGGTTTAGTACCGTTGTCAAAAGTGGTTTCTGATGAACCTTTAGAAACAACTTTTACTTTCTAAATATGATTTATGAACTTCTTCTTCTAGAAGGTGAGGACGTTGACCTAGTATAAAAGTAATATGTCATTGTCAATACTTTTCTAAGAGTTGAGTTTAATTTGAAATTGAAATTTTTCCTTCGTTTTGTTAACTTAGCACGGTTTTCTGAACAACGCATGCTTTTTGATGTAGCTTTTCAGCTTATGGTCTTCAGGTTGATCTTCTTTGCTTGACTTTGAACTAGATAAGGATCTTTTTGTAATGCCCGATGATAAGGGCAGGAGTGATGCAGAGGCACGGACAAGGGCAAGAGCCTCTAAGCGAAGGGGTACATGAATGACTGATTACACACCAGAATGAGAGGATCTTAAGGCTGCATAGGTATGAGACTATACATTGATGATGAATTATATGAATTGATTAGTGATACTTATGCCAACAAAGATGCATCTTCTTCTAGTAGCCCATCATGAAAGAACTCCACCGTTAAGCGTGCTTGACTTAGAGCAATTTTGGGATGGGTGACCTCCTAGGAAGTTTTCTCAGGAAGCGTGTGAGTGAGGATAAAGCAAGTTGAAAAGACCTGTGTTAGTTTGTGGGGACGTCGTCAATCCATAAAGCAGGAGAGGATGTTATAATGGTATCAAAGCCTACACCTCTCCTAGTATAGTGTGGTTTGGGGACGAACCAAGCGGAAGTTGGTGGGCATGTAACGCCCAATAATGAGGGCATGAGTGATCGCTGTGCAAGAAGACATTGACAAGGAGCGGCTCTTGGCAAGGCCTCTAAGCGAAGGGGTACATGAATGAACCGATTACACACCAGGAATGAGAGGGATCCTGAGGCTGTATAGGTATGAGACATACAGTTGAGGATGACTTATATGAATTGATTGGTATTACCTATGCTAACAAAGATGCATATTCTTTCGTAGCCCATCACAAAAGAAGCGTGCTTGACTTGGAGCAATTTTGGGATGGGTGACCTCCATGGAAGTTTTCTCAAGAAGTGTGTGAATGAGGACAAAGGACGTTGAAAGACCCGTGTTGATTTGTGGGAAGTAGAGAATCCATAAAGCGGAGGGGATGTTACACTTTTCATCATTTAGAGAGTCTTCATGGTTGATTCTTGTCTAGATTGAAGATCTTGATCATGATGCATTCATTTCTTCTTTAAGCTTTGAGCTTTTGATCGTGCGTGATATTTTCTGATGTAATAAGCTTGGGTTTTTATGCTTTCTAATGCTTCTTTGAGCCTCTAACATATACTAATTCATTTTCTAAACTATTTTTCACATTGCTTAAGCTTTGAACCTTATTGAATGAGATTATAATCATGTTAAAATATGATATTGTGAAAAGTACGTCATCTATTGAATTTATATGTAACAAGAATAGTCCTTTCTAATTGAAAAATTAATCCTTTCTACAAAACATTTTAACAAAATTTGCTTTGTGGTTACTCAAAACACAAGCTATAAAGCTTTATGTAGAGTTATAGAGCTAACAATCTCCCCTTTTTGATGATGGTAAACCAAATTTTGAGAAAATTTTTGGAGAATACTTTGAAAGAATTTTCAAGGTTAGAACCTTGTGTTTGAGCTTAAATATTCTTTCAGAAACATGTTACATTGACTTTCAAAAAATATCTAACTTAAGGTTTTTCATTGTAAATACTGAATTTTATCAAGATACAAAACAACCTTAAATAGCAAAATTCATGGCAAATTTTGAAAATGAATATCTAAGTTGTATGAGAGTATTATAGCTATAAGAGATTTATTACTTTCTAAATTGATCAAATAGAGTATCAAGAGTTAAAAAAGATAATTATTATGATACTAATCTTGTATCAAAACTCATGATTCAACACAATTTCTTCCAAGTTTTTTAGAACTACCATTTTTCTTAGAGAATCAATATAAGTTTTTATGCATATAGGCAATAGTCTGAAATATAAAAATGGTAATGGTAGATGATAACATAGTTTCTGAAATACATTTATTAGGGCATAAACATATGTATTAGAGCATAATTGTCAAAGCTTACGTATCAGAGTATGATTGAATCATATAAATATTAGACAATAATGTAAAATCACAGAGCATAAAATCATATTGTGTCATAGCATTGGACTATGTCAAGTATTAGCTATGAAAAATGTAACACCCTAGAGTCAGTCAAAAATTAATTGAAGCTTTATTAATAAGAGTTTCAATATTCTAATAGACATAGTGATGATAAGGACGAACCAATGAACGAGTAGAAAAAAAAAGTGAATAGTAACCTTCAGGCCCCTAGCCCATCAGGATAGATAAAACCCTAGAGTAGGAACAGGAGATGCCTGGAACTAAAAAAAGATAGGGTTAAGGTTAGAAATAGTTAGAAATGAAGATTTTATACCTGAAATTTAATTATGGTCAATATATGATTACCGGGTACGGTGTTTCACCGTTCGGAAAAATTTCAATGTACGATTTCTAACATTAAAATATAGTTTAATCATTATAAAAGAATAATGTATATCCATTTAAGCCTAGTGTAAGGCTAAGATTTAATCTTGATTTAGAAGATTAAATCCTAGCCATCTATTTTATTTTCTTTCTTTAAAAGAATTATGCATTTATATTACATAATATCTAAAGTTTACTTTAAGATAAACACAAGACAACCACCTTGTCACTCTATCATCATTTCAGCCAGCTTATGAGACCAGCCAACCTCCATAGTTGGTTCACCAAAACCATGAAAACTTAATTCAAACCTCCAAAATCCTTGCCTAGACTTGTTGAAACCTCAAACTTCCTTAACAAAACTTACTCTACTCAACACACTCCACCAATCTAACCGATCAAAATTTGAATCCATCACCCTTTAGTACTTGGAGAACACAAAAGTTGTTGTTAAAGGAAGGGTTTGGTGCTATTTGAAAGGTCTAAGGTGAAGGAAACCCTTTGGAACATCCTTTGGAGTTATAAAGCTTGAAAGTTTTCAAAGTAGGGTTTTTGTATTTTGTTTGTTTCAATTTTGTTTTCTTGAAGATTTTAATTGTTTAGATTTGATATTCTTAGTTCCAATGTATGATTACACATAGGTATAGGTGTATTTACATTGGTGGAGTGTATTGGTGTTGTTGAAAAATCATTTTTGTCAAAAGAAGTGTTGGACCATGTTGCTGGATTTTCGGTTTGTCAGGCAGGGATTTGTCACGATTTTCTGATGTATTTGTAGGCATTCTTATGAACTAGAAAAGTTATATGTTGAAGATAACATCCTAAGGAAACTCCATGATTTTTCTTGGGTCATGTTAAAGACCTTTACTGCTTTAAAAAAAATAAGGACCAAAACTATGTTTGTGCTGCCTAAATTGCTACACCTGAAGCTACAAATTTTTCTAATTTTGTTACCATAGCAAATGATTGAATTTTCACTTGAATTTTTTATAGGATTTGGAAACAATTTTGGTGGTCTCTAACCACCAAATTTATAGAATTTTGTTAACATATTTAGAGAAGTTCTTCCTCTGATTTTTCAGGACCTTGGGGATAGATTGAAGTGTCATGGAAATTTTTATGGCCTTGGGATTAGTTGTTTGATATGCAAATTAAATAGTGCTACATAAGTGTAAAATCTGCCAATGTACTAGAAATGAACCAAAGTCTTGAATTGATGATATAATGTCTTTTGATTCAAGTATGATGTGTATGAAACAACTATGAATTTTAAAGATTGGTTTATGAGAAATGAATAAGAATCACTTGTGATTGACTATCTATATGTGCTTTTTGCATACATTTGAAAAAAGAAAAGGACATAATGCATATATATATTGTAACACCCCAAGAATTATTTAAAAATTAATTTAAGTTTTATTAGTCATAATTTCAAAAATCTAACAATTTTGGCAATAATGGGACGACCCAAGAGATGTGTAAAAAAATATGAATAGTGATTTGAGCCTTACAGGCCCATCAACAACTAAACCCATATTCAAGACTAGGAAATGCCCGGGATTGAGAAAAGAGAAGATTAAGATTAGAAATAGTTAGAAATGAGGATTTGATATCTAGAAAATAATTTCAGGTAATGTTCAATTACCCAGTTATGGTATTTTACCCCTTCGGTAAAATTTCAGTATACAATTTCTAACACCAAAAGATAGTTTAATATTCGCAAAAGGATAATGTCTATCCTTTAGAGCCAAGTGTAAGGCAAAGATTTAATCTTGAATTACAAGATTAAATCCTAGCCATTTATCTTGCTTTCTTGTAGGAAAAGTTTGGATTTTATATTAAATAAAGATTAAACCTAACATATAATCATTTAATGCCACCAAACTTTGTCATTTTCTTTCTTTATTCTCAGCCAAGCAAGAGCAAACATCCATCTCCATTGTTTCTTCAAAAACTATGAAAACTTGAATTCAAACCTCCATTTTCCCATCTAGACTTGGTAAAACCACAAACTCTCTTCACAAAACTTGTTCTACTCATCAATACCTACCAATCTAACCGATTGAAATTTCAATTCCTCACTAATCCTTACCTTGATATTTCATACCTCACTAATTAGGGAAGGGTTTGGGGTTAATTTGGTGGCCTTGAAGTGAAGAGAAACCATTTGGAATCTCTTTTGGAGCTATAAGGCTCTAAAGCTTTCAAAGTAGGGTTTTGTATTCTTGTTTGTTATGATTCTATTATTCTAGATTTTCACCTCTTGAAATTTTGAATTTTCTAGTTCTAATGTATGATTTCACTTAGATATACATGTAATTGCATAGGTGGAGTAGTTTCAGGTTATGGAAAAATCATTTTTGTCAAAAGGAGTTTTAGAGAGCATGGATACCATTTCGGTTCTTGATTTTTTTAAAGAATTAGGAGTCAAAAATAGAGCTCAAGAGAACTAAGGATGTTAGCTTCAACATATATTTTTTCTAGCTCATGTAAATACCCACAATTCCCTCAGAAAATTCGTGATCAGTGGCTACCTATACAAAAATAAAAAATCAGTAGCATGGTTCAAAATCTCTTTTCACAAAAATGATTTCTCACAATATCAAACCACTCCACCAAAATTAACACATCACTATCAGTATATTATCAACCAATTCAACTAAAAATATTCAGTTAAATCAGTAAGAAAATCACAAAAACGAGTTGAAGTAAAAGAGGTTTAAAATGCCCTACCTTTGGTGTCTAATGGATCCTTAGCTCCAAGTTGCTCCAAGATTGATCCGTTGCACTTCAAAGCTCCAAAATCTCACCCAAACCCTTATGAAATTAGTGAGATATAAGGTAGTAAGGTTAGGGTTGGTGATGAATTGAGATTCCAATCGGTTAGATGTATAGGTAGTGATGTTTAGAACAAGTTTAGTGAAGGAAGTTTATGGTTTTAGCAATTTTGGGCAAGTGTTTTGGTGAATTTTGAAATTGAAACTTGAGCTCTTGGAGAAGACAACAATGGTGGCTGCCCTCTTAGCTTGCTAGCTGAAATTGTGATGATGGAGAGATAAGGTTGCTTTTCTTGTATTTATCTTGTTTTAAAGTGTAGATATCATATAATATAAATGCGTAATTCTTTAAAGAAAAGAAAAACAAATGGATGGATAGAATTTAATTTTGTAAACCAAGATTAAATCTTAGCCTTACACTTGACTTGAATGGATATACATTATCCATGTATAATGATTAAACTATCTTTAATGTTAGAACTGCATACCAAAATTTTACCACGGATGAGATATTGGCTCCGAGTAAAATATAATAAATGAAAGGACATGTTTGAAACTTATTTTTCAAGTTTCAATCCTTGCCATCCACTTGGCATAAAGTGGTTGGTAAAGGTTACTTGGCCACTAAGTAACTTGTACGATGTTAAAATCGTACATCAAAACTCTCCTGAACGGGTAAAACACCATACTCGGGTAATCAAACATTTCCCAAAAATTAATTCAAGGTATAACTTATCATTCCTTATCATTTCTAACCT
Organism: Dalbergia oliveri; assembly: GCA_030441495.1. Classification (NCBI taxonomy): domain Eukaryota; kingdom Viridiplantae; phylum Streptophyta; class Magnoliopsida; order Fabales; family Fabaceae; genus Dalbergia; species Dalbergia oliveri. Next base: position 18,959,529 of record JAMLFY010000016.1, read on the forward strand.
TAAACCTCTTTATTCTAGTCCGGGCATTTTGGTCTGAATTGTAGGTTTAGATTGTCCAACGAGCTCGTGGGGCCCATAAGGTTACTATTCACCCAGGAGCCAAGATTTTTTTTTCAAACACATCTGTTGGGCCATCCTTATCATTACTACGTCTGTTAGATTTTCAAAATTATGATTAACAAAACTCAAATTAATTTTTAATAATTTTTAGGGTGTTACACCAAAGATATAATAGAAGGAAAAAAAGGGTAGATATATAAGAAAAGAACAAAAAAGACCCCTCCATATATAAAGCTTTTATTGGTTGTGAGTAATTAATGATTGTTGTTTGTTATTAATTATGGTTGTGAGTAATTAGTAATTTTGAGTACAATACAAAACTTTTAATATGCCTTATGCGTATCTGTTTGCAAGGGTATTAGATTTACCATTGAATTATGGAAGCAATGGAGGAAACTCCTCCATCTGATGCTTTGGATGGAGAGGTTGTTGAGATTAGTTTTGCTATGGCTACACATAAGGAAATTGTAAGCACGTAATGCATTTAATTTTTTCAGTTAAGTTATGTGATTCCTGCCAGCAATTGACTCATTGCGGTTTGGTGAAATAAAGAGTTTCTTTTGGTAAATGACATAAATGAGATGACTGGTATTGATTTTTTATGATGTTATGAAGATCTGTGTGAAAAACTAAAGATGATGGCATGCTTGGATATTAGGAAATTATTGCTAGAATTTTTGTTGATGTTTTCTGCTAGATTATTTAAGGACCTTATTTTGAGTATTTACTTTGTTTTTGACATTTATTAAAAAATTTTCATTTCGTTATAAATCTTTGTTGGTAACTTATTTTTGTGATAAACATAAAACACAGGAATGGATCAAACACCTATCTTCTAGGTATATACATATATGGTGATCATTTCTGGCTAAAGTTTGTCGCCAAGCTTTTTATTTTATGTCTTGGTCTATTTCGTATTTGACTTGTTTCAATCAACTCATTAGGAACTTTTCCTTTTTGGTGTTGATAGTGTACAACATCCATTAGTGACTCTGTAATTAGTCATGCTTGTCAACTGTTAAATCCATTCCTTAGGCTACCCCTTGAATTTGGAAAATGTGAATCTTGTGGTACTTCTAAAGTAGGAAAATGTGAAGGTATGCATTGTGATTGCTCATTTTCTGCTTTTTTCATTTTTATCAAAAAGTGCAAATATTTCTAGTGAATTAACATTGTTTGAAACTTTGAATATTACTTTTTAGGTCACTTTAGATATGTTGAGCTACCGATTCCAATATATCTTCCAAGTCATGTTAGTGAATTGAAGTGGATGCTAAGCTTGCTACTCCTGCTTAAAAATGAAGAAAACAAAGGTATTGCTTAAATGGAATATATTCCTAAGTTTTTTGCTATGTCTACATATTCTAATATGTGAATTGAAGGAGCTTTTATTGGTTTCTTGTGCTTTTCATCTTTTACCTGTTCACGAATTTTTGCCTATTTGCCATTGAGATCTTTAGTTTTGATTTTCTTTGTTGCCATTGTTTGTCATCATTTTTATCCCCTATCTCAAATCATCTTTATGTCTTTTTCTTTGAAATATTATGTCTTAACGTGAGATGTCTTTTGATGGATAAGTAGTCAATAGCTATAACTGTTTCAGTAGTTAATTTCAATATCAATTAGTTTTTAAATAGGTGTATTTGGTGCCTAGACAAAATGCATGTTGTTGATTTCAAAATAGCATTAGTTGTTAAATTATTTAGGAGCTTTGGCCTGTGGTGAAAGACTAATTAGATGGGGTTTTGTGGATATATATATATATATATATATATATATAAAGTTTTGCTCACTTTTTTTGGTTTATAAACTTCTTTTCAACTTTCATTTTTCCTTTCTAGGAAGCTAGCTATTCTTTCATATGTTGATAGAAGTTCCCTAGAGCACAATGCATATACTAAAATATATCCCCTAGAAGTACGATGTTTAATATCACAGGATTTACACTATTTATGTACTCATAAGTCAAATGTGCCGCCCCTAGTTATTTGTACTTATTCACTCTTCATCCTTTATTTTCTAATTGTAAGGAACTATCAAATGAAGAAATAAGAAGTTGATGAGTTTTTAATAATGTCCATTGCGTAGGTATAAAAGTGCACGAGAAGGGGAGTTGAATCGTGCTTTGACTCTTTTTGACATTTGAAACATTTAACAAAAACTATCAAGCATTAAGCTTGAAGTGTAGCGAAAAATAAGATTAGTTGTTTTAGTAAGTAGATCTTTAAAGCATAGGATATGTAACAAGGCTAAGACGGTATTTAGGAGTTTATAGGCGTAATAGAGAAAATAAAAGAATCAGGGAGAGAGGATATGAAACAAATATTTTTATACTGGTTCGCCAAAATCAAGGCTCCATAATTAATTCCTAAACCAATTATGAGGGATTCCTAGGCATGTTTACTAAGTTATAAGTCATCTTTCCTCAATCTAACTATGCTGAACAGAATTGCATATTACCATGTCTAAGAGTGCTAGAATTCCCATTTTAAGTCCTTATCATCACCTTAAGCTTTGTAATTAATACCTAATCATTTATGAAGGGTTTTTATACATGTTTTACTGATTATGAACCATTTATCCTTGAATTAATCATGCTGGAACAGGTTTGCATTTTTCCATAGTTAGGTGTTCTAGAATTCTAAATTTGAACTCTTTTTAGTTACTTAATCTTTTCTAACTTCTCTAAAACGTTCCTTACTTCACTCAAACATAATTTTACACATTTCCACACCATAAAATAGATTTAGTACAGTGGCCAAACATGGAGTTATAGAACCTAAATGTAAAGCCCATAAAATCACATAATCTCATGAATTAAAATGCATACAAGTTGCTAGTTTCTCTTGGAATCATTTTAAGAATTCAAAACTCTTTTAGAAACCAATTAATCTCATTAAAATCATTGAAATCCAAGTAAGGTCAGTAGCTAAATCCATTTAATCATAAGGAGGATTTAAAACTTAAAACTATGTTCACAAGGTTCCTTAAAACCTCCTAAGCTTAGAAAAATTCCAAGACATAGGCTATGGACACTTGTGTCTTGATGAACTTACACAAAGTCCATCATCATCATCACAAGGCCGAAATGGCACCCTTGAGACATCTCCATTTTCTAAAACTTTATGTGTGATATTTGGGCAAGTCTTTGAGCTCTATGATTATTTAAGTGATGGCATAAACTTAAACATGATATGCACTTATTTTATTCTTCATTAGAAAGTAAAGTGAGAGCATAAAATAAATATGGGATGCAACCTCATTATTATCTTTAAAGATTAAGTGATGACTTGAAATATAAACATGAAATGCAAGCTTGGAATTTAAACATGATAATGCAAGTTCATTTATTTATTCTTGAGAGGTTAGTGGTAGCATTAAAATAAACATGCTATGGAAGGCATAAACAACATAAAGTGAGCTTTAGAGTTCTTGGCACCAAGACTTCAAAGAAGCCTTTGGTTTGAACTTCATCATCAAGCTCAAGAAAATAGACACAAAGCTCAACACTTTGTCTAAACAAATCATATAAGAACTAAGTCATATTCTTTATTTTATTGCTCATGGGCCTCAATCTAATAAAACTCTTAAAACGGCTGACCAACTTTAAGGTTGGCAAGGGTAAGCTTAGAGCTCTTTGAAAGCATAGGATTAATTTTCTTAACAAAACTTTTGTGATCTACTTAATATTTTTAGCAAACTTTGTTCAAACAAAGAAGAAGAAACCGAAATCATTAGAGGAAAAAGGAGAAGGAAACCGAAATCATTCAAGAGAAAAGGAAAAAGGAACCGAAAATGTAAGCAAGGAAAAGAAAGAAACACAAGCATGTATGGTCCAAGACCAAGTTGTTTCAAGCTTTAGAGGTTTCTTACATGACAACAACAAGTCATTATCTTGAAACCTCATCATCAAGCTCAAGTTCTTTGAGCAAAAAGCTTCAAGGTCGAAAAGATAAAGTGTAACACCATAATATTTAACCCAATACGCCTAGGACGTATCAAGATTAATTATTAGTTATTACTTCCCTTTAAATTCATTTACAAAATACTTAGCGGAAAATACAGGTAAATTTTTTTTGTTGAAATGGAATATGTAAAATAAAGTGCGAGCCTTTGCGTATAACAAAAATGAAACGTGAAGCGGAAGAATAAATCAATCATACAAAACATAAGCATTTAAGGACACCTCAATCATGAGAACAACCATCATAATATTAATCATAATAGTTTAATACATAGCCATGAATTACAAAGGAAAGCATAAAGTCTTACCCATATAGTGGGAGAGTTGGAGACAACAAGAGAAATAAGAAACATAACAACGAATACATGAAACGCCCCAAAGGATATTCCCAAACTAGGACTACTCCCTCCCTCGAACTATGGATGGTGCTCCTCCTCGTCCCTCGATGGCACATACCCAATGAACTGGGCAAGCTCCTCAAGTGCATGAAGACGGAAGGTGGGCGATCATGCCCTCCATGGCATGGGCGCATCTTCGGACGTCGTGCTAACTCTCCGCATCGTCTCCTCGCTACCCATCCCAACGTCCATGGGTACAGCGGGGCAACCCTCGAAAAGGATGAGAAGGGGATCCTTGACGGTCAGTCCTATCTCACGCTGAGAGGCAGGCGGCGACGGTTCTCTCGTCTTGAGGTCACGTCCTCTCAAAAATCATGTCATCGCCATAGGGAGAAGTCGGGGTGAAGCGAAAGCTGGAGGCAGGAAAGGCAAATGGGCGTCCCATGTATGCAAAAATGCATATAGCACAACAACCCTCGAAATGGTATGATTGGTGATCCGGATTGTAGTGCTACTCCCACACGGGCGCATCAACAAAAATCACGAACGACGCCATCGCAGCTGGAACGTAACGGAAAGGAAACAGAGAGAGGGGTGAGATCTTGCTAAAGAATCTAGGAGGGAAATCCTCTATCCTAGTGTCATCGTCTACGTCCCCAGGTGTAACACCCTAATAATTAACCGAATACACCTAGGTTGTATCTGATTAATTACTAGACTTTACTCTTTGCTTCAATTCTTTAATCATACTTTGAAAATACTTAGTGAAATTACGAGCCATTTTTTTTTTAAAACATAATTGAAAACGTGAGCCGCGCATAACGTGAACAATAATCGAAATAAAGCGAATAACGTGCAGACATAGCATGAAAAACACATCATATTGGCTCCATCATATAACATCCATAATTACATAACACATAGATAGTTTGCCTACCAACAGAATAAGACTAGGTGTAGGCAATCTAACAAAACATAAATAATATATGGATGGAAGGACATCCATTAATGGCACCTAGTAATAACACTCCAAGGATAGGGATAGATATCTGAAATATACGAGTGAAACTAGAGGATCAAGTTCACTACCAGGTGAAAGCCTCAATGTGATTCACGAACGCTTCCTTCTATTTCTGAAGACGAGATGGAAAGAAAAATAGAGGGAGTGAGAAACTTATAAAAAGAATCTCAGTAGGGTACTCACCTCATGATGCATTGTGTCATCATCATCGTCCCCAGGAACCTCGGGGTTATTATGAAATAGTGAGCATGCTAAGATTGATTTATTAAGTTTGAAAATATACTTTACCGAGGTTCGTCGTTTTAATCATGCGTCTTATAATGCATCATAAACTTAGCATGTCATGTTTATAATGAACTTTTCCTTTCATATATAATAACATAGTTATGCATAAAATCACATCATATTCCTCATCATCATTTCATAATACTATGCATAGCAGAACATCATATTTCTCATCATCATCTCATAAATACTATGCATAGTAGAACATCATATTCACATAATGCATTTACTTAGTTTCTTAGGTGACTTAAAGTTACTTTCATCATCATTTTCCTGGGCCACCCTATACTCCACCCTTTTGGGAGTAATCTAGGTTATGAGCTCATACCTTTAGTTCACCAGCATATACTTATCCCTTTTGATAAGTAAAAATTCCTCTACCCTTTTGAGAGAACGACTAGGGGCAAGAATCACCTTTTCACCACCTATAGTTTGATGGGTCCAAAGGATCATTTTCTCAGGATCACCTTTTCACCACCTATAGTCTGATGGGTCCAAAGGGTCATTTCCTCATATATTTTGAGTCACCTTTAAGTCTTTGCATGTTATATCATAATCATCAAGATGCATGAACATTCTCATTGTTTGCAATAGCAACTATAACATGCAAGCCATGAAATCATTCAATAATATCAAATTCTCATAGGCATTACATCATCATATACTGACATTCCAAAGCATCAAATCTCTATATAGACTTATCATTTAAAACATCAAGGAGGCATCATCATCAATTCTTACCGAAAGCTGTCTCAACAACCGAAACTCTAGAATCGGGCAACCTCAATTATTGAACTAATTAATTATGCATCTAAGGGATTCATTACCATCATTACCATTAATTATAAGCCTTAGGAACATTATTAGACTATATGGGGCAGCATAGGCAGGTAAGTCATTCTTAAGGTTTTACTGCTAGAAGTTGCGTTTTTAATCCTTTCTCTCCGTCTTTCCCTACGATGCCAAAATTAATTACTAACCCAATTATGAATCATTCTCCCTTATCTAAACATAATAAAATCTGGTTCTTAAGGCCACTAAAGGTTCTGGACAGATTGCATAAATTTCATTATCTAGAGTTCTAGAAATCTTGCTTTACGGTTGTTTTATATAGCTAGTTTCTCTTCTAACTTGCATATAATTGTTCCCTCATCAATAAACATAATAATCACAACTTTAAACATATTAAATCATCATCATACATTGGTAATAAACTCAGATTAGTGGCTGAATCATGAACTTATCATAATCACATTTTAAGTGTACATGAAATACTAGTTTCTTGTAAAGTCTTTGCAAGGCCTCAAATATCTTTTAGAAACTAATTCTTTTTGCTAAACTTGAAAGAATCTTCATGATTAAAATTCTCACTTAAGATAAAAGGAGCAAGTCTTGATCTTAAGAGATTTATGTGATATCTTAGAATCATAAACATGCTATGCAACCTCATTTTAATCTTGTCATTATAAGGTGATAACTTGGAATTATAAACATGATATGCAAATCCATTTCTTTATCTTTAAGATTTAAGGTGATGACTTGAAAATTAAACATGATGCAAGAGCTTGAAATATAAACATGATGCAAGAAACTGAAGGCGGTAGTCCGCACAAGCCAGTGGAGGGAGAAGAGAATCTTAAGAAACTGGAGCGGCGTAATCCCTGGATCGGTGAAGGGAGAAGAGAATTATTATTACATCTTTTTAAGCTCCAATCTCAAGACTTCTTAAAGAATCAATTCTTTAACTCCAATAATCTTATTTCTTTGCTTGTGATACTTGGGCAAGTCTTTGAGCTCTAGGATCTTTAGGTGATGACATAAAAATAAACATGTCATGCGTTGATTCTTTTAGCCATTATAAAATAAAGTGAGAGCATAAAATAAATATGAGATGCAACTTCTTTATTATCTTTGAAGATTAAGTGACAACTTGAAACATAAACATGAAATGCAAGCTTGGAAATTTAAACATGAATATGCAAGTTCATTTATTCATTCTTGAGAATTTAGTGATGACATAGAAAGTAAACATGATTATGCAAGGCATAAACTTAAACATGGATGCAAGTTCATTTTATTTCTTTACTAGAGCTCCTCCAAGACTTTAGAGAAATATAAATTCAACCTAATATATCTTAGCAAGACAAAGTGAAAAATACATCTTTCAAGTTCTAAACTCAAGATCATAAAAACATCATAAAAATATTATTCTTTAAAGTTTTGCATCAAGTGGAACTTTCAAGCTTTAGAGGCCTAACTTGTGATGGATTCACAACCCACCTTCAAGGTCCTCATCATCAAGCCATCATCTTAGTCCCACCTAGGCCATATGGCCGAATTGGTTAAAGAAAAATGAAGAAGAAAACCAAATGGAAAAACTAGAGAAAATCCATGAAATCATCATTTTGAACCAAGAACAACACTTAGCAAATCATAGAAATAAACTTAAAAACAACTCCCTACCTAATCTGATTTGAAGGAAAGGAAGAGAACTTGGTTTCTTGGAGTGAAATGAAAGAAAATATTCTTGAAAACTTGAAGAAAGAATTCAGCCAAGAGGAGGAGGAAATGAGAGCTTTTGGTGCTCCTAAAACTAGAATTTGTGTAAGTTATGAGCAAGCTTCTAAAGCTCCTCAAGCATGCATATTTATAGAGGAATTCAAGCTCATGTATGACAAGAGGAGGAGGCATAATTTTCGGATTTTTCATGGGGAACAAAGGGAGGAAAATCATTTCTTTGTTTAAAGCATGTTTTAGGGAATTTTTTGGCATTTTGTTTTAGTGCATTATCTTGCAATAATTCTAATGATTATGGCTGAATTATTTCATGCATTACAGCCTCATGGAAGAGGGTTTTGTGTGTTCCATGTATTATTTAGGTGTAGGCAAGGTATTCATGCAATTTAGAGAATTTACGGTTAAGGGCTTAGGTGAATTAGTAAGCAATTTGAGTGTTTTAAAGCAATTTTAGGTTCTAATCAATTTAAATAAATAATTTTGACTCTAGATTAATAATTAGAATTTAATAAGCTTTAATTTGAGCCTAATATTGCTTAGGTTTCGTTAGCAAATCAAAAATCTCAAAATTTGTAAAACTGCACAAAGACGGGGCAAAATGGTCATTTTACTTAAAAATTGCCCGAGACCACCCGAGCTTAACTAATGGTTAATCATGGCTTAAAAACACCTTTTAACACATTTTAGTGAGGTTCGGGCTTAAGTCGGCAAGCAATCGGTTAAAAGCGAGGGGCGTTTTGGTCATTTCGCACGTCAAAGCTCAAAATTAGGATTCTTCTCCTCTATTAACACACATAACACAAACAATCCCTTATTAACATCAAAACATCCCCTTGAGGATGGGTGGGGCCCACGATCCTCATTTTCTGAGTAAAATAACCTCAGGGCATTTTGGTCATTTTACACGTACAGAAAAATTGGGGTTTGCAATACTTGCACGAATTGCTCCTAACTTCTCTTCTAACGTTATATTCCTTTATTAAGGATTGTTTGGTCTCAAATTTTATATAATATTTACCTACGGTAATTCGGTAATTCCTAATGACAGTAAAAATTCCAAGTAAAAATTGGGGTGTTACACAGGAACCTTGGGTTTATTATGAAAAAGTTAAGCATGCATAGGTTCATTATGAAGTTTTCATAGAGTTAATTATCCAAGGTCCATGTCTTTTATCATGAATCTAAATGCATGTATGCAACATGCGAAACATGAATGCATGGCAACATCTTAGGCAAACCAAGCAATAATCAATCAACATATAAGTGGCATATGACTTCTCTTTGAACATCATTCCTTCATCTTAATCTTGTGACACCAATCATAATAGTAACCGCACCCCTTAAACTAGGCTATGAGCTCATACCTTAACTAGTCGTCACTAGTTCTTACTTATCCTCTTGATAAGCGAATCATAAACATAATCATAATCATAATCATCATAATCCCGACTCCCAAGTACGGGTAGGGGCCTAAGGATCACCCATTATGGGACTTTTTCCTTCTTTGAAACGCATCGAATGGTTAAAACCAATGACTTTGTCCGCTTTGGGAGGCTAATGTCTATGCCCTCACGGTTTTACCTTCTCTCAGGGCAGGAGAAGTACGTCTCGGTGTGTCACCTTAAACATCATATTTCTCAAAAACTTTCTTGAGTCTCTCAAATTTGACGGAAATTCGGCAACATAAGCTACTCTCCGAATTTCCTCAAATTGAGTCATGCCACATAATCTCAATCACATGCATCATTCTTATGGAACTTTCTCAAATCAATAACTTTCTAGTTCACATGAGCATATTCCTCAATCTCATTCATATTTCGAAACCTCATGCATCTCAAATACATGGCACAACACTTCATCATATCAACATGTCAATTATACACATAAGGTTTCATACTTGAAATGTTAACATATTCACATCATTAAGAATATACTCTCTCGGTCTCATGCTCACATCACACCTCCTATCTCATGGTGTCTTATGCTTTGGCCCTTACGGGTCTTAAATTCTTGTTCTAGTGATCTTATCACCCATTGCAAGTCTTTATCATACCTGGGGATTGTTCTTTATAATTCTTCTAACATTATGCTCACTAATTCATCCAACAGCATTATATAGATTACTCATCAAGATCATTTATTCAACTACGGGGATTCTAGAATCTATGCCTTAACTCTTTTCTAAGTTCTTTCGCCTAAGATTCTATATTCAACTCCTAGGCATAATCACTAGTTATGAACCATCTTCCTTAAGCTCAATTATGCTGGAATAGAAGTTATTATTCTTGTGTCTAAGCACTTTAAGATTCTAGTTCTAAATTCTCCTATTTGCTTAGTCTTTCCAATCCTCCAAAAACGTTCCTCACTTCGCTCAAGCATAATATTACGCATTCTAACTCCTAACAGAATTCATACAGTGGCCACAAGGATAAGACAAAAACCAAAAATGTTCATCACACATAATCACATAAACTCATGTTATAAGTGCACACGAGTTGCTAGTTTTTCTCTGGGACAATTTCAGGAGCAAAATGTGTTCTGGTAATCGATTACATGTGCCTCGTAATCGATTACCAGGAGCTAAATTTATTCTGGGTTCAAATAACCGGGTAATCGATTACATAGTATGGTAATCGATTACTTAGGTTAAAGTTTCAAAATAAAGAACATCGGAGTAATCGATTACACTAACAGGTAATCGATTACAGGTTTTAAGGACCAGTTCTGGGCATGAAGAACAGCCTTGGTAATCGATTACATTGTCTCTGGTAATCGATTACCAAACCAAAAACCCTTCGAAAATCTCTGGTAATCGATTACATAAGCTTAATCGATTACCAGAATCGGAATTTGAGAAAATATGATTTTTGACACATTTCAAACTATTTAAACACCTTGAGACCTCATAAAACATTTTCCAACATTTTTCTAAAATCATCCTTTCATTTTACAAAATCAAACCATCCTTGTTTCATACTAAACATATTCACTTATCATGGTTAAGATTTCCTTTTAAGGTACTTAGGGCAAGTCTTTGAGCTCTAGAGTATTTAGGTGATGACATAATCTTAAACATGCTATGCACTTCATTTTACTCTTCATTACAAAGTAAAGTGAGAGCATAAAATAAATATGAGATGCAACCTCATTATTATCTTTAAGGATTAAGTGATGACTTGAAATATAAACATGAAATGCAAGCTTGGGAATTTAAATATGGTAATGCAAGTTCATTTATTTATTCTTGTGAGATTAGTGATGGCATCAAAATAAACATGAGATGCAAGACATAAACTTAAACATGAATGCAACTTATTTTATCTTAACTAGAGCTCTTACAAGACTTTAGAGGAACATCAATAGCCTCAACCCAACATGTATCTTAACAATGGAAGATGAGCTTTAGAGTTCTTAGCACCAAGTCTTCAAAGAAGACTTTGGTTTTGAACTTCATCATCAAGCTCAAGAAAATAGATTAAAACAAGAATCAACATTTTAACAAAACAAACATAAATAGAACTACTCATATTCTTTATTTTATTGCTCATGGGCTTCAATCTAGAGTAAAACTCTTAGAACGGCCGACCAACTTTAAGGTTGGCAAGGGTAAGCTTAGAGCTCTTTGAAAACATGTGATTAATTTTCTTAACAAAACTTTTGTGATCTACTTAACATTTTAGCAAACTTTGTTCAAACAAATGAAAAAGGAAACCGAAAAATAAACTAAGGAAAAGAAAAGAACACAAGCATGTATGGTCCAAGACCAAGTTGTTTCAAGCTTTAGAGGTTTCTCACATGACAACAACAAGTCATTATCTTGAAACCTCATCATCAAGCCAAAGTTTTTCTCATAAAAGGCTCTTGGCCAAAAAGAAAAAGAGAGGGAGAACTTGGAAAACCAAGAGAAAACTAGAACTTTCCTTAAAGGAAGCACACAAAACTTAGAAAATAAACCCCTACCTAAAGAAGTCTTGAAGAGAGGAAGGAAGCTTTGTTTCTTGAGGAAAAGAGAAGGAAATCCTTCTTGAATCTTGAGGGAATCAGCCAAAGTGAAGGAGTTTGAGAGGAAATGAGAGAATTTTGCAAGAAGTGTAAACTTAACAAATGAACCAAAGTGTGACAAGGTTCATCAAGGCTTGGTATTTATAGAAATTTTCAACAATGAGGCTTCCAAGGGGGAGGAGGAATGGCCACTTTGAGGGAAGGAGAAGAAATATCTCTTACAAAGGTATGGTTGTAAGTATGGTTGAAGGCATGGTGAGGTATGGGCAAAGCATGGCTTGAAGTATGGCTCTTGAGTGTAATTGAAACAACACATGATGGGCTTAAAGATTGGCCGGCCACTTAAGGCCAAAAGAGAGAAAATTTGTTCATGTAATTGTGGGTTAGTGATGTGTTTAGGTGTTTCTTTGATTAAGGTTTTGATTAGGAGTTTGTAAGAAGTGTTTAGGTGAGGTAATTGGTTAATTAAGGTTGTCAAGACTTGATTAGGGAGTGGTCATACTAGATTAACAAATTAAATTCATTTTTTGGTCAAATGAGGTATGGCACAATTCCTTAATTTAAGGAATTTGAGAGAGAAAATACTATTCAAGATTCCATGACTAGGAATCTTGAATTAAAGAATGCAATTAGAGTTTAACTAAGCAATCTTAGGTTCTAATTAACCTTAATAAATTATTTTGACTCTAGATTAATTATCGAAATAAATTAATCTTCGATTAGAGCCTAATATTGCTTAGGTTTGCTTAATTGCGTCATTAGGCTCACTGCACTGTTCTAAGGGCAAAATGGTAATTTTGCACTAAAATTGCCCGGGACCTTCAGCCCAACTAAACATCAAACATCACTTAAAAACATCATTCTAAACTTCCTGGAAAATTCCGCTCAAACGGCACCTTTTACCGTGTAGAACAAGGGGTATTTTGGTCATTTTGAGCCGAAAGTTCAAAAACGAGATTTTCACCTTGGATATCAAACATAACAGTATAATCCCCTTCAAACATTGAGTTGACCCATTGAGGATTGGGGTAACTCCTTTAATTTCGAAATGACCTCAGGGCATTTTGGTCATTGTACTCAGCAGGAGTAAGAGCGTTACATAAGAGGAAAAAGAGTTTGAAACCAAGAGAAATCTTCAACTTACTCAAGAAAGCAAGTAAAACTTTAAAGATAAACCCCCTACCAAAAGAAATCTTGAAAGAGATTAAAGGAAGCTTTGTTGATGAAATGAGGAGGAAATCCTCTTGAAACTTGGAGGAAAAAATTCGGCCAAAGTGAGGGAGTTTGAAAGGGAAATGAGAAATTTTTGCAAGAAGTGTGAACTTAACAAATGAACCAAAGTGTGACAAGGTTCATAGAGGCTTGGTATTTATAGAAATTTTCAACATTGAGGCTTCCAAGGGAGGAGGAGGAGATGCTATTTGGAGAAGGAAATATCTCTTGATTGTATGGGCAAAGGCATGGGCAAAGCATGGTTGAAAGCATGGCTAGGTATGGCTCAAAGTATGCCTTTGAATGAAGTAAAAATCAACATGTGACACTTTCCTTTAAGGATTTTGAAGCAGGCTTATCAAGCAAGGGGAAGATAAGTTTGTTCATGTAATTGTGGTTTAGTGATATGTTTAGGTGTTTCTTTTATTAAGGTTTTGGTTAGGAGTTGTAAAAAGTGTTTAGGTGAGGTAATTGGTAATTAAGGTTGTCAAGACTTGATTAGGAAATGGTCATACTAGATTAACAAATTAAATTCATTTCTTATTCAAATGAGGTATAGCACAATTCCTTAATTTAAGGAATTGGAAAGACACTATTCATGATTCCATGACTAGGAATCTTGAATTAAAGAATAATTAGAGCTTATCCAAGCAATCTTAGGTTCTAATTAACCTTAATAAATTATTTGACTCTAGATTAATTAAGAAATAAATTAATCTTCAATAAAGCCTGATATTGCTTAGGTTATTTTAATTCATTATTAGGCTAACTTACACTATTCTTGGGGCAAAATGGTAATTTTGCACTAAAATAGGAACTAACAGCCCAACTAAATCTCAAATATCACTCTTCAAACATCATTCTAAACTTCCTGGAAATCGGATTAAAAACGCACCTTTGCCCGTGTAGAACACAACAGGGGTATTGGTTATTTGAGCAAAAAGTTCAAAAACGAGATATCACGTCGGATATCAATTGCAACAAATACAACCCCTTCAAACATTGAGTTGACCCATTAAAGGTGCCTGGTCAACTGCCTGAAATCAATTGGACTGACCTAAGGCATTGGTCATTTGTACTCATCCCAGAAAAATTGGTACATTCTTTCTTCGGAGCCATCACAAAGGAACTCCATAGTTAAGTGTGCCTGGACTTGGGATAATTTGGTATGGGTGACCTCCTGGAAGTTCCCAGGAAACGTGAGTGAGGACAAAGCAAGCTAAAAACCAAGTGTTGGTTTGTGGGGACAATTGTCAATCCATAAAGCGGGGAGATGCAAATGGTATCGGCCTGCAACTTTCCATCTTGTGTGGTTCGGGGATGAACCAAGCAGCAATTTGGTGGGCATGTAACCCCAGGGGATGAGGATGGAGTGATCGTCCGGGGAGGCACGGACAAGGGGTGGCTCCTGCCTCAAGGCGAAGGGTACATGAATGAACCTTACACACCAAAATGAGAGGGATCCTGAGGTTGTATAGGTATGGGACTATACAGTTGAGGATGCCTATATGAATTGATTGGTATTACCTATTCTAACAAGATGCATCTTTCTTGTAGCCCGTCACGAAAGAACTCCAGGTTAAGCATACTTGTCTTGGGGTAATTTTGGCATGGTGACCTCCTGGGAGGTTTTCCAGGAGCGTGTGAGTGAGGACAAAGCACGCTGAAAAGACCTGTGTTGGTTTGTGGCAGTTGTCAATCCATAAAGTAACAGGGATGTCCCAGCATTCACCTATTTTTAGAGATTGAGATTTGGCTTTAAATGAATCCAAAAAATTAAGGCTAGTACTTCCAGGACACCTTGATATGGGGTTTACTTTCAAAAATGGGATGAAGAAGAAGGTGGAAGGAGTGGGTGTGATGAGGCTAGGGTTTAACTTTCAGAAATGGCATCGTTTTGATTAGTGAATGGAGTCATTGCCACATCAGCATAGTAATGGACATGTAGGCATGGGTAGAGGAATGTTAACAGAGGACTAACTTGTAGACGTTTAAATTTGGGAGGGACCAATTTAGGAGTTTATTTTTAGAGGACCAATTTGGTGGACAAATTTTGCAAGGACTAATTTTGTGGTTTTGTCTAATTTTAAACATATCTCAAAGAGTTCATGTAACACTTAAGTATAACATCATCCTTAAGCCATGACATTAGACTAAGGAGTTGTTATTATAAATTAGCAGACCTTTTCTTAAATATCTATAAGGATTTGATTGATTCATACAATAACTAATTCATAATTTTATTAAGATACATAACAAATAAACAACGTATTTATTGAATATAGTCAAATACAAGAGGAGGCTTTTTATGAGCCTTAGAGTACATCTATCTTCTCATATATTTACAATCATATATACACATAGCAAAATATAATTGTAGGGACTCAAGTATTGAACTTCCATCACAAGCCTTATTGTTCTCTTGGGAATCTGGAGCAACACGAACACAAAACATCAGGGTAAGAATTGTGAATTTCTCGTAGGGTCCACAAATACATAATAAAAATCCATGTCATCATCATTCCAAGCCACTTTGGTTTATTAAGAAAATGTGATCATAAAATACATATTAGAGTTTCATTTAAAGTTCTAAAATCATCCTTCGAAGTGGGTATTTTAGTATTCAATCACTTAATATAAATACACCGTCATCATCATTAATCATAATCGCTTAGCCCTCCAAATAGAGGTCGGGAACCTCGGACAAGTCCCTCCCCAGCGAGGTATAAGGGACGTCTCTGAATAGGTGCACGTAAAGACGAAGGTCGGGTATGGCAATTATTTGCCGTCATGGTCGCCATCTTCCAAAGATCAAATCGTAGAGGGGAGAGGTCGAGGTGAAATGAAAGCTAGGAGACTGGAAATGCAAATAGGCGTCCCATGTAACAAAATGGACGGCAGCAACCCTCGAAATGATATGAGCTGGTACTCAGGTCGTAGTGCACCTCCCAAACGGCATATCAACAGAAATCACAACGCCATCGAAGTCTTGAAGACGCAATGGAAAGAGAGGAGAGAGGTGATCTTCTAAATAATCTCAGTCAGGGAAACCCTAACCTAGTGCCATCATTACGTACCAGGAACCTTGGATTTATTATAAAGGGTTAAAATCAAGGTGTAACGCCCAATTTTTACTATCATTACCAAATTACCCTAGTAATTCTTACATAAAATTTGAACCAAACAATCCTCAAAAGGAATATAACATTAAAAAAGAGGTTATGGGCGATTGTGAGAGTTGCAAACCCAGATTTTTCTACGTGTAAAATGACCAAAATGCCCTAAGGTTATTTTCGGAAAATGAGGATCGTGGGCCCCACCCGTCCTCAAGGGGATGTTTTGATGATAATAAGGGATTTTTTTGTGTTATGTGTGTTAATAGAGGAGAAGAATCCTAATTTTGAGCTTGGACGCGAAATAACCAAAACGCCTACGCTGTTTAACTTCAAAATTGCGTGCCGTAACCCGAACCTCACTAAAATGTTTTAAAACATGTTTTTAAGCTATGATTAACCATTAGTTAAGCTTGGGTGGTCTCGGCAATTAAGTAAAATTACCATTTTGTCCCTGTCTTTGTGCAATTTGCAAATTTTGAGATTTTTGATTCGTATGGCAAACCTAAGCAATATTAGGCTCAATTAAAGGTTATTAATTCTAATTATTAATCTAGAGTCAAAATTATTTATTTAGATTGATTAGAACTTAAAATTGCTTAAACACTCAAATTGCTTACTAATTCACCTAAGCCCTTAATTGTAAATTCTCTAATTTGCAAAGATACCTACCTACACCTACATAATACATGGAACACACAAATTTTTCCTCCTTGGGCTATAATGCACGAAATTATATGGCCTAATATGCATCAAAATTTGTCAAACTTGGCACAAAACTCAAGGTATGAAAACAAGGAATCATGTTTCATGATTCCATGTTTTAAGCCACCAAACAAGATGATTTTTCTTCCTTGTTTCCTCCTCAAATTTGGTCAGATTTTCCTCCTTTTCTTGTCCATTCATGAGCTCCAAAATCTCTATAAATAGGCATGCTTAAGGAGTCTTAGAAGCCTTGCTCATAATTGCACAATTTCTAGTTTTTACAAAGCACCAAAACTTTCTTTCCTCCTCCCCTTGGCTGAATTCTTCTTCAATTTCTCAAGAGATTTTCTTTCATTTCACTCCAAGAAACCAAGTTCTCTTCCTTTCCTTCAAACCACATTAGGTAGGGAGTTGTCTTTAAGCTTATTTCTATGCTTTGCTAAGTGTTGTTCTTGGTTCAAAATGATGATTTCATGGACTTTCTCTAGCTTTTCCATTCGGTTTTCTTCTTTCTTTTCCTTTGAACATTTCGGCCATAAGGCCTATATGGGAATATGATGATAGCTTGATGATGAGGACCTTGAGTGTTGGTTGTAAATCCATCACAAGTTAGGCCTCTAAAGCTTGAAAATTCCACTTGATGCAAAACTTTAAAGAATGATGTTTTTATGATGTAAAAATAAAGATCTTGAGTTTAGAACTTGAAAGATGTATTTTTCACTTTGTCTTGCTAAGATATATTGGGTTGAATTTATATTTCTCTAAAGTCTTGGAAGAGCTCTAGTAAAGAAATAAAATGAACTTGCATCCATGTTTAAGTTTATGCCTTGCATAACCATGTTTACTTTCTATGTCATCACTAAATTCTCAAGAATGAATAAATGAACTTGCATTCTCATGTTTAAATTTCCAAGCTTGCATTTCATGTTTATATTTCAAGTTGTCACTTAATCTCTAAAGATAATAAATGTTGCATCTCATATTTATTTTATGCTCTCACTTTATTTTATAATGGCTAAAAGAATCAACGCATGGCATGTTTATTATTATGTCATCACCTAAAATCCTAGAGTCAAAGACTTGCCCAAGTATCACAAGCAAAGAATAAGGTTCTTGGAACCATAATAATAAGAACTCTAAAACTCATTTCAATTTCCTTAAGATTATTGGAGTCAAAGAATTCATTCTTTAAGAAGTCTTGAGTTTGGAGCTTAATAAGATGTAATAAGAATTCTCTCTCTCTTCATTGGTCAATGCGACTCCGGGCTAGTTTCTTTTTTCTTTTATTAGATTCTCTCTCTCATCCAATGCGGACTACACTGCTAAGTTTCTTATTTATTTCAAGCTCTTGCATCATGTTTATCCAAGCTTGCATAATCATATTTATATTCAGATCACCTTAATTCGTAAATATAATAAGACCTACATATTATGTTTAAATTTAAAGTTTGCATATCATGTTTATAATTCCAAGTTATCACCTTATAAAGACAAGATTAAAATGAGGTTGCATAGCATGTTTATGATTCTAGTTATCACCTAAATCTCTAAAGCTCAAGACTTGCTCCTTTTATCTTAAGTGAGAATTTTAATCGTGAAGATTCTTTCAATATATAAATTGGCCTCATAATTAAGGTAAGCCCAAAGTGATTTTAAATAGCTACTGATTTAGTTCTATAATTTCTTTCAAGATTAACAAAAAGAATTAGTTTCTAAAAGAGTTTTAAGGCTTTGCAAAAATTTTATGGGAAACTAGTATCTTACATGTACTTAAAATGTGATTTTAAGCAATTATGTGAGGTTCATGATTCAGCCATGATCTAAGTTTAGTACTACTGTATGATGATGGTTTAATATGTTTGAAGTTGTGATAATCATGGTTTATTGCTAAGGAACGATTCTATGCATGTTAGAATAAAACTAGCTTCCAAAATGTAAAAGCAAGATTTCTAACTTATAGAGAATGAAATTTATGCGTTCTGTAGAACCTTTAGCAGCCCTAAGAACCAGGTTCTATTATGTTTAGATAAGGGAGAATGATTCATAATTGGTTTAGTAATTAATTTTAGCACCATAAGGAAAAGTAAGAGAAAGGGTTAAAAATGCAACTTTTAGCACAGTGAAGCCTTAAATATAACTTGCTGCCTATGCTATCCCATATAGTTTAATAATGTTCTTAAGGCTTATAATTAATGGTAATGATGATAATGAATCCTTTAGATGCATGATTAATTAGTTTGATAATTGAGGTTACCCATTCTAAAGTTTTGGTTGTTTAAGACTTTTCGATAAGAATTTATGATGATGGTTCTTTGAAGTTTGAAATGATAATTCTATGTAGTGATTTGATGCTTATTAAGTATTTGATATCATTGAATGATTGCCTGGCTTGCATGTTATAGTTGCTGTTACAAACAATGAGAATGTTTATGCATCCTGATTATGAATTGAGAGTTGTATTATAATATAACATGCAAAGATTTAATGGTGACTTAAATTTATATTAGAAAATGATCCTTTGGACCCATCAGACTATAGGTGGTGAAAAGGTGATTCTTGCTCCCTAGCCCGTTCTCTCAAAAGGGTAGAGTGATTTTAACTTATTAAAAGGGATAAATATATGCTAGTGACGACTAGTAAGGTATGAGCTCATAACCTAGATTACTCCCAAAAGGGTGGAGTATAGTGGCCTAGGAAAATGATGATGAAAGTAACTTTAAGTCACCTAAGAAACTAAGTAAATGCATTATGTGAATATGATTCTTCTATGCATAGTATTTATGAGAATGATGATGAGAAATATGATGTTCTGCTATGCATAGTATTATGAAATGATGATGAGGAATATGATGTGATTTTATGCATAACTATGTTATTATATATGAAAGGAAAAGTTCATTATAAACATGACATGCTAAGTTTATGATGCATTATAAGACGCATGATTAAACTGCGAACCTCGGTAAAGTATATTTCGAACTTAATAAATCAATCTTAGCATGCTTACTATTTCATAATAACCCTGAGGTTCCTGAGGACGATGATGATGACACGATGCATATGAGGTGAGTACCCTCCTGAGATTCTTTATAAGTTTCTCACTCCTCTTCTTTTCTTTCCATCTCATCTTTAGAAAGTGATGGTGATGTTCATGATTCCTGTTGATGCTCTCACCTGGTAGATGTACTTGATCTGGTGAACCAGCTTATTATCCTTGAGGAACGTCTTGCTAAACTTTGCGTGAGCTCGGATATTATTTCATATCTTGAAGTGTTATTAGTAGGTGTATTAATGGAATTTTTCCATTCATATACTATTTATGTTGGTTTGATTGCCTACACCTAGCTTAACTCTGTTGGTAGGCAAAATATCTATATATTAAGTAATTATGGATGTTATATGATGGAGCCAATGTGATGTGATGTGATGTATTTAAATTCTAATATGTCTTTTTATATATTCGCTAAATGATTCACGTTATGCGCGGCTCACGTTTTCAATTATATTTAAAAAAAATGGCTCGTAATTTCACTAAGTATTTTCAAGATATGACTAAAAACTAAAGCAAAGAGTAAAGTCTAGTAATTAATTCAATACAACCTAGGTGTATTGGGTTAATTATTAGGGTGTTACACAAGGGTTCATTATGAAGTTTTATAAAGATGATTATCTAAGGTCCGTGTCTTTTATAATGAATCTTAATACATGTATGCAGCATACCAAAACATGAATGCATAGCAATACTTTATGCGCAAACCAATAAACATATCATCAACAATTAGTTCTCATATAAGTGGCATGTAACTTCTCATGATCAACCTTTCGCTTTCATAGTAAGATACTTCACATTTTTTCTCGTTTCTCAAACTTGTGACATCATGATATGTAAAACAATAGTCACGACCCTAATACTAGGCTATGAGCTAATACCTTAACTAGTCGTCACTAGTTCTTATCCTCTTGATAAGCATATCATAATCATAAAAATAATAACCTTGACTCCTAGTGCAGGGGACCCAAGGAATCACCCATCATAGGACTTTTCTTCCTTCTCCAAAATGCATCACTGGTTCAGCCAAGTGACTTGGCTGGCAGGCTGATGTGATGCCCTCCCGGTTTACCTTCTTCACCATCAGGAGAAGTACGTCTAGTTATAAACACATTGGTCTGGTTAAGGTTGATATTGTCCACTCGATATGGCTCCACGA
Organism: Dalbergia oliveri; assembly: GCA_030441495.1. Taxonomy (NCBI): domain Eukaryota; kingdom Viridiplantae; phylum Streptophyta; class Magnoliopsida; order Fabales; family Fabaceae; genus Dalbergia; species Dalbergia oliveri. The sequence continues at coordinate 18,980,954 of JAMLFY010000016.1, forward strand.
CCATCCCCTACGGGTTTCCTTTCTCCTGATTCAGGAGAAATGCGTCTGAGCATGTCACATATAAAAATCTTTCTTTTCAAACTTTCTTCAAGTACCTCAATTACGGAAATTCGCAGCATAATGACTACACTTAGAATTTCCTCAAATTGAGTCATGCCACATAACTCAAAGCACACATGTTGTTCTCATGAAATTTCTCAATCAAATATATCTCTTTAATCAGGAGCATACCCTCCTAACTCAATCATATTTCGCATTCTATGCATCTTAAGCATAGCATACCACATCATCACAACAACATGCCATAAATACACATATAGTCTCATATTCATGGGATTCCCACATTCACATTTACCACGAGTATACCACTCACTCTCATTCTCACATCACACCTCCTATCTCATGGTGTCTTATACTTTGGCCCTTACGGGTCTTAAACTTATGTTCTAATGATTCTAACTTTCATTATAGATCTTTATTTCACCTAAGGGATCATCACCTATAATTTCCTCTAATGTTTATGCTTCTAACACAACAAAAACAGCACTTCATCACCTTGGGCAGAATTTTGTCATATGATTAGGGTTTATAAATCTTCATCTTCCTCTTTCAAGTTGATCTTCGCTTAAAGCTCTATAATCAACTCCTAAACCAATTATGAGGGATTCCTACACATGCCCACTAATTATAAACCATTTTTCTTAAGTCCATTTATGCTGGAACAGAATTTATAATTTGTGCTAAGTGTTCTAGAATTCTCATTTAAGTCCTTTAGTTATTTATTCTTTCCTAACTTCCCTAAATCGATCGTTGCTTCACTCAAATATAATTTTACACATTTTAACACCATAAAACATAATTTATACAGTGGCCAATTGCTCAAGGCATAATCAAAAAATATAGCTCATATAATCACATAATTTCATGATTTAAAAGCATATAAGTTGTTAGTTTCTCTTGGAATCATTTTAGGAACTCAAAACTCTTTTAAACCAATTAATCTTATTGAAATCACATAAATGTGGGTGAGGTCAGTAGCTAAAACAATTTGTTCATGAATTAGATTTAAAACATAAAATCTTGCTCATGACATTCTTTAAGTTTACCTAAGCTTGGAAAAATTCCAAGACATAAGCTATTGGTACTTATGATTAGATGAACTCACATCGAGTCCTTCATCATCATCACAAAGCCAAAATGGCATTCATAGAATGCTTCCATTTTCTAAGACTTTACTTGTGATACTTGGGCAAGTCTTTAACTCTAGGATGTTTAGGTGATGGCATAAACTTAAACATGCTATGCACTTGTTTTACTCTTCATTATAAAATAAAGTGAGAGCATAAAATAAATATGAGATGCAACCTCATTATTATCTTTAAAGATTAAGTGATGACTTGAAATATAAACATGAAATGCAAGCTTGGAAATTTAAACATGATAATGCAAGTTCATTTAGTTATTCTTGAGAGCTTAGTGATGGCATCAAAACAAACATGCTATGCAAGGCATAAACATAAACATGAATGCAACTCATTTTATCTTAACTAGAGCTCTTACAAGACTTTAGAGGAACATTATAACCTTAACCCAATATGTATCTTAACAACATAAAGTGAGCTTTAGAGTTCTTAGCACCAAGTCTTCAAAGAAGCCTTTGGTTTGAACTTCATCATCAAGCTCAAGAAAATGGACACAAAACTCAACACTTATCTAAACAAGCATACAATAACTAGTCATATTCTTTATTTTATTGCTCATGGGCTTCAATCTAGAGTAAACTCTTAGAACGGACCAACTTTAAGGTTGGCAAGGGTAAGCTTAGAGCTCTTTGAAAACATATGATTAATTTTCTTAACAAAACTTTTAGTGATCTACTTAACATTTTTAACAAACTTTGTTCAAATAAAGGAAAAGAAACCGAAACCATTAAAGGAAAAAGAAAAAGATAACCGAAAACTTTGAGCAAAGTAAAGGAAAAGAAACCAAGAGCATATATGGTCCAAGACCAAGATTTTCAAGCTTTAGAGGTTTCTCACATGACAACAACAAGCCATTATCTTGAAACCTCATCATCAAGCCAAAGTTTTTCTCATGAAAAGGCTCCAAGCCGAAAAGGAAAGAAGAAGAAAAAGAGTTTTGAACCAAAGAAAACTAGAACTTTTCTTGAAGAAAACAAGTAAAACTTTGAAATAAAACCCTACCTAAAGAAGTCTTTGAAAGGATAAAAGAAAGCTTGATCCTTGAAGAAGAAGAAGACAAAATCTTCTCTATTGGATGAGGTATAGGGTTCGAACAGGGGGAACTCAAGGAAGATGGTTTTTCCTTGAGAAAGTGAGCTTGGAAATGGAAAGTTTGAGTGTTTGAGAGGTGGTTTGAGGTGGCGGAGTGGTGGTTCAAGGTTGGTTGTGATGGTTGTGGTGGGGAAAAGTTTCTTAAGGGAGGAAAAAGAAGAGCAAGATGAAGAGAACTTTGAGAGAAAATGAGAGAAGTGCAAGAAGCTAAACTTAGCAAACTTCTAAAGTGTAACAAGTTCTTCAAAACTTGGTATTTATAGAAATTTGACATGGAGGCTGCAAATGGGAGGGAATGGGCAGAGGAGGAAGAAGAGTGAGGAAAAATATCTCCTTGATTGGTATGGGCTTAAGCATGGTCAAGGCATGGTGAGTATGGTTCCAAGTATGGTCTAGGCATGGTCTTTGAGTGAGAATTAAAACAACATGTGACTCATTTAAGGGTATGCATTGGGCCAATTTATAGCCTAAGGGAGAAAGAAATTATTCATGTAATTGTAGTTTAATGATGTGTTTAGGTGTTTCTTTGATTAAGGTTTTGATTAGGAGTTTGTAAGAAAGTGTTTAGGTGAGGTAATGACTAATTAAGGTTGTCAAGACTTGATTAGGGAGTGATCTTGCTAGATTAACAATTTTAAACTATTCTTTTAGTCAAATGAAGGTATGGGCACATTAAGGAATTAAAAGAGAAAAATATTCAAGATTCCATGACTAGGAATCTTGAATTAAAAGATGTAATTAGAGTTTAACCAAGCAATCTTAGGTTCTAATTAACCTTAATTAATTATTTGACTCTAGATTAATATAGAAATAAATTAATCTTCGATTAGAGCCTAATATTGCTTAGGTTTGCTTAATTGCGTCATTAGGCTCATTGTCCTGTTCTAGGGGCAAAATGGTAATTTGCACTAAACCTCAAACCTCCGGGCCCAACTAAACATCAAAGACCACTCATAAACATCATTCAAACTTCTTGGAAGTTTGGCTGGCAACTTTACCAGCATTAAGACAAGCTGCAGGGGTATTTTGGTCATTTGAGGAAAATTTGGAAAACAAGATTTTCACCTCAATACCAAACATAATAGATATAATCCCTTCAAATATTGATCCATTGAAGGACTGCAGATTGGCTTCCTCAAACCAGAGTAAAAATGACCTAGGGGCATTTGGTCATTTGCACTAAAAAAAAAATCAAGCATATAGAGATAATTTCACTTTACATGTGCAAATATGTTTTATCTCATTTTAAGAGATTTAAACAAACAAAGTGATAATTATGTCCAAATGTGAGTTTAAAATTTCTAATGGTTGAAGAAAGCAATGAAGAATCCAAGATCTGGACTTCAAAAGAAGACGGACTTCAAAAATACGCCTAAAATGAAGAATCCATCAAACATTGAATCCAAAGTGTTCTTGTAACACCCTAACTCTTAACCTCATATGCTTAGAGTCGCATTCCGGTTAGTTATTAGTTGTTTCGTCATTGTTTCAATCTTGACTTACTTTTCTTTAAAATACGAATAAAAAATGCGACTAAATTTTTTTTGAACTTAAGACTTAAAAAATAAAGTCGCATGCGTATAATACCAACTATTAAATGTAAAATATAACGATCAAATACATCTATGGTAACAACCATGAATAAACCACTGAATAATCACAACATAAATTATGGTATATATAATCATAACATAACAATGATGCCCTTATAAATATAAGGACACCTCAGGGGTATCAGAGTTACACCAAACAACTTTAACTAATGCAAAACAAAATGTTAACGAGGCTAGGCTAATCTTCATGCTTCCAACCGCCCTCTACTCTAACTAGACGACGTGGTCCTACGCCCATGCCTTAGGAGGGAAAATCACAAACATCTACATTAGAATCCATTATTGGAGATGACATGGGAGGGAAAACAAAAGGGTGAGAATACTATACAAGGATCTGGGTAGCCCAAACTTAACACAATGTCATCGTCGTAATCCCAAGCCATCGAGTTTTAATTTTGAAAAAGGTGTACATACATAAGTTGGTTTTAAGTTCTCAATTATTATTATTAAAGTAGGTTTCTTTTTTAGCATGAGTTTTGATGGTATGAATGCAGCATATATTTTATGTATGCATGATAGTTCACGTACTCAACATATGTCACTTAATCATAAGCACCAATTAAACAACCACGAAACATATGCATGTGTGTCTTTTACTTTATCATAATTGAACTCCTTGAGTTCCTTTCTTAACTTTTTCCATTTTCCACTTTTCCACCCTCATCGTAGCCACCAAAATCCATCCAACATATGACCAATTTTCATGTAACACCTAATAATTAACCCAATACACCTACAAGGATTTAATTACTAGACTTTACTCTTTGCTTCAGTTCCTTAATCATGCTTTGAAAATACTTAGTGAAATACGAGCCATTTTTTTTTTAAACATAATTGAAAACGTGAGCGCTTAACGTGAATGATTTAGCAAAATTTAAAAGACACATAGGAATTTACAAACATCACATCATAATATATTAGCTCCATCATACAGCATCCATAATTACATATCATATAGATATTTTGCCTACCAACAAAATAAGACTAAGTGTAGGCAATAATAAAACATAAATAATATATGGATGGAAGGACATCCATTAATGGCACCTAGTAATAACACTTCAGGGATAGGATAGATATCTGAAATATACGAGTGAAACTAAGGATTTAGTTCAGCTCCCTTACAGCCTCAATGTGATTCATTAACGCTTCCTTCTATTTCTGAAGACGAGATGGAAAGAAAAATAGAGGGAGTGAGAAACTTATAAAAGAATCTCTAGGAGGGTCACCTCATGATGCATTGTGTCATCATCATTCCCCAGGAACCTGGGGTTATTATGAAATAGTGAGCATGCTAAGATTGATTTATTAAGTTCGAAAATATACTTTACCGAGGTTCGTCATTTAATCATGCATCTTATAATGCATCATAAACTTAGCATGTCATATTTATAATGAACTTTTCCTTTCATATATAATAACATAGTTATGCATAAAATCACATCATATTCCTCATCATCATTTCATAATACTATGCATAGCAGAACATCATATTTCTCATCATCATCTCATAAATACTATGCATAGTAGAACATCATATTCACATAATGCATTTACTTAGTTTCTTAGGTGACTTAAAGTTACTTTCATCATCATTTTCCTAGGCCACCTATACTCCACCTTTTGGGAGTAATCTAGGTTATGAGCTCATACCTTGCTAGTCGTCACCAGCACATACTTATCCCTTTTGATAAGTAAAAATTCCGTCTCTACCCTTTTGAGAGAACAGACTAGGGGCAAGAATCACCTTTCACCGCCTATAGTTTGATGGGTCCAAAGGATCATTTTCTCATATATTTTGAGTCACCTTTAAGTCTTTGCATGTTATATCATAATACAATTCTTCATTCATAATCATCATAACATTTTCTCATTTATAGTCTTATGCAGAAATAATATATACCAACTGTAATCATGCATCTAGGAGATTCCAGGAAGAGAGGTGGGTCACAATGGACACGCTTAAATACCAAATCTTTCCTTAGCCAGAATCTTCCAAATTGCACTCTTCCAAGTAATACACTTTCTTCCAGTAACGGAATATGTCTTTATTTCATGCATAAGTTTTCATTGTTTGCAACAGCAACTATAACATACAAACCAGGGAATCAATCAATGACACCAAATTCTTAATAAGCATCAAATCACATTTAAGTACACATAAATTACTAGCTTCCCATAAAATTCTTACAAAGTTTTAAAACTCTTTTAGAACTAATTCTTTTTGTTAAACTTGAAAGAAGTCATAGGACTTTAGGCCTAACTTAAACCATGGGACCGATTTATAACTTGAAAGAATGTTCATAATTAAATCTTTCACTTAAGATAAAAGGAGCAAGTCTTGAGCTTAAGAGATTTATGTGATATCTTAGAATCATAAACATGCTATGCAACCTCATTTTAATCTTGTCATTATAAGGTGATAACTTGAAATTATAAACATGATATGCAAATCCATTTCTTTATCTTTAAGATTTAAGGTGATGACTTGAAAATTAAACATGATGCAAGAGCTTGAAATATAAACATGATGCAAGAACTGGAGCGGCGTAGTCCGCATAGGACCAGTGGAGAGAAGAGAATCTTAAGAGAGCGGCGGTATTCGCACTGGGTGAAGGGAGAAGAGAATTATTATTACATCTTTTTAAGCTCCAATCTCAAGACTTCTTAAAGAATTAATTCTTTAACTCCAATAATCTTATTTCTTTGCTTGTGATACTTGGGCAAGTCTTTGAGCTCTAAGGATCTTTAGGTGATGACATAAAATAAACATGTCATGCGTTGATTCTTTTAGCCATTATAAAATAAAGTGAGAGCATAAAATAAATATGAGATGCATCATCTTCATTATCTTTGAAGATTAAGTGACAACTTGAAACATAAACATGAAATGCAAGCTTGGAAATTTAAACATGAATATGCAAGTTCATTTATTCATTCTTGAGAATTTAGTGATGACATAGAAAGTAAACATGGTTATGCAAGGCATAAACTTAAACATGGATGCAAGTTCATTTTATTTCTTTACTAGAGCTCCTCCAAGACTTTAGAAATATAAATTCAACCCAATATATCTTAGCAAGACAAAGTGAAAAATACATCTTTCAAGTTCTAAACTCAAGATCATAAAAACATCATAAAAATATTATTCTTTAAAGTTTTGCATCAAGTGGAACTTTCAAGCTTTAAAGGCCTAACTTGTGATGGATTCACAACCCACCCTCAAGGTCCTCATCATCAAGCCATCATCTTAATCCCACCTAGGCCATATGGCTGAATTGTTCAAAGAAAAGGAAGAAGAAAACCAAATGGAAAAACTAGAGAAAATCCATGAAATCATCATTTTGAACCAAGAACAACACTTAGCAAAGCATAGAAATAAACTTAAAAACAACTCCCTACCTAATCTGATTTGAAGGAAAGGAAGAGAACTGGTTTCTTGGAGTGAAATGAAAGAAAATATTCTTGAAAACTTGAAGAAAGAATTCAGCCAAGAGGAGGAGGAAATGAGAGCTTTTGGTGCTCCTAAAACTAGAATTTGTGTAAGTTATGAACTAAGCATCTAAACTATCTTCAAGCATGCCTATTTATAGAGATTTTGCAGCTCATAAATGGACAAAGGAAGGAAGGAAATCTGACCAAAAATTAGAAAAAAAATAAGGAAGAAAAATCATTTTGTTTGGTGGCTTAAAACATGGAATCATGTTTCCATGTTTTCATGATTCTTTGTTTTCATTCTTTGGATTTTTGTGAATAATTTTCTGACTTATTACTCAATAATTTCATCCATTACAGCCTTGTGGAAGAGGATTTTGTGTGTTCCATGTATTATTTAGGTGTAGGCAAGGTATTCATGCAATTTAGAGAATTTACGGTTAAGGGCTTAAGTGAATTACTAAGCAATTTGGGTGTTTTAAGCAATTTTAGGTTCTAATCAATCTAAATAAATAATTTTGACTCTAGATTAGTAATTAGAATTTAATAAGCTTTAATTTGAGCCTAATATTGTTTAGGTTTTGTTAGACAAATCGAAAATCTCAAAATTTGCAAAACTCACAAAGACGGGCAAAACGGTCATTTCGCAAAAACTATTGGGCATTCGAACTTAACCAATGGCCAATCATAGCTTAAAAACACCTTTTAAAACATTTTAGTGAGGTTCGGACTTACGGCACGCAAATTGGAGTTAAAACCGTAGGGCGTTTTGGTCATTTGCGTCGAAACTCAAAATTGAGATTCTTTCCTTAACACACATAACACAAACAATCCCCTATTATCCTCAAAACATCCCCTTGAGGGCGGGGCCCACGTCCTCATTTCTAGTAAAATAACCTCAGGGCATTTTGGTCATTTTACATGTATAGAAATTGGGTTTGCAATATTTGCACGAATTGCTCCTAACTTTTCTTCTAACGTTATATTCCTTTATTAAGGATTGTTTGGTCTCAAATTTTATATAATATTTACCTACGTAATTCGTAATTCCTAATGACAGTAAAAATTACAATAAAAATTGGGCGTTACATTCACATACCACCAAAACTCTAAATACACTCATCGCCTAGGATTAGAGCTCATTAACTAGCCGTCACTCATTCATTGGGGAAAAATAAGAGGATATCATTTCTTCAATCACCCGATGCAACCCTCACTCGGAAGTCATAATGGGATAATTTCCTCATTAACACATCTTTTCTTTGGTTCACCCCGTACAACCCTTAACTCAAAGTCATAATGGTATCATTTTCTTAACACCAATTTTTACTAATTTTTCTCTCGTTAGAAATTACCAAATTACTCAGTAATTCTTACATGAATTTGAGACCGAACAATCCTCAATAAAGGAATATAACATTCTTAGGAGCAATTGATGAGAGTTGCAAACCCCGAATTTACTGTACGTGTAAATGACCAAAATGCCCCTAAATTATTTTACTCAGAAAATGAGGATCATGGGCCCCACCCATCCTCAAGGGGATGTTTTGATGATAATAAGGGATTGTTTGTGTTATGTGTGTTAATAGAGGAGAAGAATCCTAATTTTGAGCTCAACGCGTAAATGACCAAACGCCCCTAAGTTTTTTAACTTTTATTTGCGTGCCGCTGGCCGAACCTCACTAAAATGTTTTAAAACATTTTTAAGTTATGATTGTCCATTGGTTAAGCTTGGGTGGCTCCGGAGATTTTGAGTAAAATGACCATTTTGTCCCTCTCTTTGTGGTTTTGAATTTTGATATTTTAATTCGTATAGCGAAACCTAAGCAATATTAGGCTCAAATTAAAGGTTATTAAATTCTAATTATTAATCTAGAGTCAAAATTATTTATTTAGATTGATTAGAACTTAAAATTGCTTAAAAACACTCAAATTGCTTACTAATTCACCTAAGCCCTTAATCGTAAATTCTCTAATTTGCAAGAATACTTACCTACACCTAAATAATACATGGAACACACAAATTTCCTCTTCCATGGGCTGTAATGGATGAAATTATTGGTCCATAATGCATCAGAAAATTTGTCAAAGAATGCACAAAAACCAAGGTATGAAAACAAGGAACCATGAAAACATGATTCCATGTTAAGCCACCAAACAAGATGATTTTTCTTCCTTGTTTCCTCCTTAAATTTGGTCAGACTTTCCTCCTTTTCTTGTCCATTCATGAGCTCCAAAATCTCTATAAATAGGCATGCTTAAGGAGTCTTAGAAGCCTTGCTCATAATTGCACAATTTCTAGTTTTACAAACAAACTTTCTTTTCCTCCCCTTGGCTGAAATTCTTCTTCAATTCTCAGAAGAGTTCTTTCATTTCACTCAAGAAACAAGTTCTCTTCCTTTCCTTCAAACCACATTAGGTAGGGAGTGTCTTTAAGCTTATTTCTATGCTTTGCTAAGTGTTGTTCTTAGTTCAAAATGAATTTCATGGACTTTCTCTTGTTTTCCATTATTTCTTCTTTTTTTCCTTCACATTTGGCCATAAGGCCTATATGGGAATATGATGATAGCTTGATGATGAGGACCTTGAGTGTTGGTTGTAAATCCATTACAGTTAGGCCTCTAAAGCTTGAAAATTCCACTTGATGCAAAACTTTAAAGAATGATGTTTTTATGATGTAAAAATAAAGATCTTGAGTTTAGAACTTGAAAGATGTATTTTTCACTTTGTCTTGCTAAGATATATTGGGTTGAATTTATATTTCTCTAAAGTCTTGGAGGAGCTCTAGTAAAGAAATAAAATGAACTTGCATCCATGTTTAAGTTTATGCCTTGCATAACCATATTTACTTTCTATGTCATCACTAAATTCTCAAGAATGAATAAATGAACTTGCATTTCATGTTTAAATTTTCAAGCTTGCATTTCATGTTTATGTTTCAAGTTGTCACTTAATCTTCAAAGATAATAAAGAATGCATCTCATATTTATTTTATGCTCTCACTTAATTTTATAATGGCTAAAAGAATCAATGCATGACATGCTTATTTTATGTCATCACTTAAAGATCCTAGAGCTCAAAAACTTGCCAAAGTATCACAAACAAAGTTGGAACCATGGTAATAAGAACTCTAATATCACTTTCAATTTCCTTAAGATTATTGGAGTCAAAGAATTCATCTTTAAGAAGTCTTGAGTTTGGAGCTTAATAAGATGTAATAAGATTCTCTTCTTCTTGTCAGATGCGACTACCACCGCTCCAAGTTTCTTAAGATCTCTTCTCCCTCACTGGTCCAGTGGGACTCCGCCGCTCCAAGTTTCTTGCATATCATGTTTATAATTCCAAGTTATCACCTTATAAAGACAAGATTAAAATGAGGTTGCATAGCATGTTTATGATTCTAGTTATCACCTAAATCTCTAAAGTTCAAGACTTGCTCCTTTTATCTTAAGTGAAAATTGTAATTGTAAAGATTCTTTCAATGTATAAATCGGCCTCATGATTAAGGTAGGCCTAAAGTGATTAAATAAGCTACTGATTTAGTTCTAAAATTTCTTTCAAGAGTAACAAAAAGAATTAGTTTTTAAAAGAGTTTTAAGGCCTTGCAAAGATTTTACCTGATACTAGTATCTTACTTGTACTTAAAAATGTGATTTTAAGCAATTATGTGAGGTTCATGATTTAGCCACTAATTTGAGTTTAGTACTACTGTATGATGATGGTTTAATATGTTTAAGTTGTGATAATTATGGTTTATTGCTAAAGGAATGATTCTATGCATGTTAGAGATAAAACTAGCTTCCTAAAAACTAAAAGCAAGATTTCTAGGACTTTAGAGAATGAAATTTATGCATTCTGTCCAGAAACTTTAGTGGCCTTAAGAACCAGATTTTATTATGTTTAGATATGGGACAATGATTCATAATTGGTTTAGTAATTAATTTTAGCATCATAGGGAAAGTTCTAAAGAAAAGGGTTAAAAACGTAACTTATAGCATATTAAAACCTTAAGAACAACTTACTGTCTATGCTACCCCATATAGTCTAATAATGTTCTTAAGGCTTATAATTGATGGTAATAAATCCCTTAGATGCATAAGTAATTAGTTTGATAATTAAGGTTACCCAATTTAGAGTTCGAATTTAGGGAGCTTACTTAGAATTTTAGATGACATCTTTTGATGCTTTGGAATGTCAGTTGTATAATGATGTAATGCTTACTGAGAATTTGATATTATTGAATGATTTCATGGCTTGCATGTTATAGTTGTGTTGCAAACAATGAGAATGTTCATGCATCTTGATGATTATGATATAACATGCTAAGACTTAATGGTGACTTAAACTTATGAGGAAATGATCCTTTGGACCCATCAGACTATAGGTGGTGAAAAGGTGATCCTGAGAAAATGATCCTTTGGACCCATCAGACTATAGATGGTGAAAAGGTGATTCTTGCCCTAGCCCGTTCTCTCAAAAGGGTAGAGTTGGGATTTTAACTTATCAAAAGGGATAAGTATATGCTAGTAACGACTAGTAAGGTATAAGCTCATAACCTAGATTACTCCAAAAGGGTGGAGTATAAGGTGGCCCCAAGGAAAATAATGATGATGATGATAAGATTTTAAGTCACCTAGGACACTAAGAAATGAAATATGTGCACCATGTCTTGTGTGTAGCTATTATGGTATGATGTTCTTCTATGCATAGAATTTATGAGATGATAATAAGAAATATGATGTTTTTCTATGCATGTTATTATGATATGATGATGAGGAATATGATGTGTTGATGAAAGGAAAAGTTCATTATAAACATGACATACTAAGTTTATGATGCCATAAGACGCATGATTAAAATCAATGAACCTCGGTAAAGTATTTCTCCAAACTTAATAAATGAATCTTAGCATGCTCACTATTTTATAATAACCCTGAGGTTCAAAGGATGATGATGATGACACAATGCATCATGAGGTGAGTACCCTACTGAGATTCTTTATAAGTTCTCACTCCTATTTTTTTTCTTTCCATCTTCTTCAGAAATAGAAGGAAGTGTCGTGAATCACGTTGAGGCTTTTACCTGGTAGTGAACTAGATCCTGCTAACTTCGCTCGTATATTAGATATCTATTTCCCCTTAGAGTGTATTAGTAGATGTCATTGATAGATTTTCCATCCACATACTATTTATGTATTGTTCGATTAATAGACCTAGCCAACTCTATTGGTGGGCATAATATCTATTTGTTGTGTATTTGATATCTAATGTGGAACGAATTTGTTTATGTTATAATTATATGTGATGATGTGATTATTCATGTTATTGTTGTGCAAATAGGTGATAATTTTTATTTCATGCAAGAAGGACGATGGGTTTACTTAGTATGCGTGGCTCATGTTTTATTTTCAAAGTTTAAAAAAAATTTATCCGTATTTTCATTAAAGTATTTTAAGAGTTTAGATCAAAGAACGGAAGCAAAAAGTAAAGTATAGTAATTAATCAGATGCAGCCTAGGTGTATTGGGTTAATTATTAGGATGTTACAATTTCCACTTTATCTTATCTTATATGGATGCAACATGAGCATACAACCATAATACATCATAAAACATATCCTTTATTCATATCTTGCATTCTCATGCATTTCATGCATTTCAAACATGGCATACCACATAATCATAGCAACATGCCACACATCCATACATTCTCATACTCATAGCATTTAAAACATTCATATTCATCATGATATACCACTTTACTAATTTCACATTACGCCTCCTATCTCATGGTGTCTTATGTTTTGGCCTTTACGGGTCTTAAACTTACATTCCAATGATTCTAACTTTTATTATGGATCTTTATACACCTAAGGGATCATTACCTATAATTTTCTCTAATGTTTATGCTCACTAACATAACCAAACAGCACTTCATTACTTTGGGCAGAATTTTATCATATGCTTACGGTTCCTAGAATCTTCTTTTGACCCTTTCTAAGATCCGTCTTCGCCTAAGGCTTTATAATCAAGTCCTAAACCAATTATAGGGATTCCTTTACATATCCACTAATTATAAACCATTTTCCTTAAGTTCAATATGCTGGAACATAATTTACAATTTTGAATTCTAAGTGTTTTAGAATTCTCATTTTAAATCCTTTTTAATTACTTGTTCTTTTAACTTCCCTAAATCGTTCCTTGCTTCACTCAAACATAATTTTACACATTTTAACACCATAAAACAGAATTCATATAGTGGCCAAACACCAAGAGCAATACCAAAAACATAAGCCTCATAGAATCACATAATTCATGATTTAAATGCATATAAGTTGCTAGTTTCTCTTGGAATCAATTTAGGAACTCAAAACTCTTTTAGAAACCAATTAATCTCATTGAAATCACTTAAATATGTGCTAGGTCAGTAGCTAAATAATTTAGCTCAAGGAATAGATTTAAAACATAAAACCTTGTTCATAAAATTCCTTGAGTACACCTAAGCTTAGAAAAATTCCAAGACTTAGACTATGGCACTTATGATTAGATGAACTCATCCAAGTCCATCATCATCATCACAAGGCCAAAATGGCATCCTTGAAATGCCTCCATTTTCTAAAACTTTATGCAAGATACTTGGGCAAGTCTTTGAGCTCTAGGAGGTTTAAGTGATGGCATAAACTTAAACATGATATGCACTTATTTTATTCTTCATTAGAAAGTAAAGTGAGAGCATAAAATAAATATGAGATGCAACCTCATTATTATCTTTAAAGATTAAGTGATGACTTGAAATATAAACATGAAATGCAAGCTTGGAATTTAAACATGATAATGCAAGTCCATTTAGTTATTCTTGAGAGTTTAGTGATGACATCAAAATAAACATGCTATGCAAGGCATAAACATAAACATGTGTGCAACTCATTTTATCTTAACTAGAGCTCTTACAAGACTTTAAAGGAACATCACAACCTTAACCCAATATGCATCTTAACAACATAAAGTGAGCTTTAGAGTTCTTAGCACCAAGACTTCAAAGAAGCCTTTGGTTTTGAACTTCATCATCAAGCTCAAGAAAATAGACACAAAGCTCAACACTTTGTCTAAACAAAATACAAAGAACTAAGTCATATTCTTTATTTTATTGCTCATGGGCTTCAATCTAGAGTAAAACTCTTAGAACGCAACCAACTTTAAGGTTGGCAAGGGTAAGCTTAGAGCTCTTTGAAAACATAGGATTAATTTTCTTAACAAAACTTTTGTGATCTACTTAACATTTTTAGCAAACTTTGTTCAAACCAAGGAAGAAAAACTGAAATCTTTAAGGAAGGAGGAAGGAAACCAAACTCTAGCTAGAGAAAGAAAAGGAAAAATCGAAACTTGAGCAAGGAAAAGGAAAAGAAACCAAGAGCATGTATGGTCCAAGACCAAGTTTTTCAAGCTTTAGAGGTTTTTCACATGACATTAACAAGTCATTATCTTGAAACCTCATCATCAAGCCAAATTTTTTCTCATGAAAAGGCCTCATGGCAAAAGAAAATGGAAGAGGAAAAGAGTTTTGAACCAAGAGAAAACTAGAACTTTTCTTGAAGAAAACAAGTAAAAACTTGAAAACAAACCCTTACCTAAGAAGTCTTGAAAGAAATGAGAAGAAGCTTGAGTTCTTGAAGGAATGAGAAGACAAAATCTTCTCTTGAATGGCAATGATGGTTCGGCCAAAGGAAGAACTCAAGGAAGATGATTTTTCCTTGAGAAAGCAAGCTTGGAAATGGAAAGGTTAAGTGTTTGAAAGGTGGTTTGAGGTGAGGAAGTGGTGGTTCAAGGTTGTTTGTGGTGGTGGGTTTCTTTGATGGTGGAGGAAAAAGAACAAGATGAAGAGAAAATTAGAAGAAAAGATAGAAAATGCAAGAAAGCTTAAACTTGGCAAAACTTCTAAAGTGTAACCAAGTTCTCTAAGCTTGGTATTTATAGAAAAATTTCAACAATGAGGCTGCAAATGGAGGAGGATGGCCGAAGGTATTCATGGCCTTTGGGAGGAAAATATCTTCAAACTTTAGTCATTCAAAGGCATGGTTGAAAGCATGGCTAGGTATGGTCCAAAGTATGGCTTGAGGTATGGTCTTTGAGTGAAACAAAATCAACATGTGACACTAATGGAGGAGGATGAATTCGGCTAGAATTTCCAGCCAAGGGGGAAAGATGATTTGTCCATGTAATTGTGGTTTAATGATGAGTTTAAGTGTTTCTTTGATTAAGGTTTTGATTAGGAGTTTGTAAGAAAATGTTTAGGTGAGGTAATGGCTAATTAAGGTTGTCAAGACTTGATTAGGAGAGTGATCTTGCTAGATTAACAATTTAAAATCATTCTTTTAGTCAAATGAGGTATAGGCACAATTTCTTAATTTAAGAAATTGGAGAGAAAATACTATTTAAGATTCCATAACTAGGAATCTTGAATTAAAGAATGTAATTAGAGTTTAACTAAGCAATCTTAGATTCTAATTAACCTTAATAAATTATTTTGACTCTAGATTAATTATTGAAATAAATTAATCTTCGATTAGAGCCTAATATTGCTTAGGTTTGCTTAATTACGTCATTAGGCTACTACACTGTTCTGGGATAAAAGGTAATTTTCACTAAAACTGCTACCCGGGCTTAACTCTTACTAAACATAGCTTAAAACATCATTAAAACTTTTGGTGAAGTCCGGGCTCACCGCATGTAAAACGATGACAAAACCACAGGGGCGTTTTGGTAATTTTGTCATCAAACTCAAAATGAGATCTTCTCTCTATTACCACACATAACACATATAATCCCCTATCAACATCAAAACATCCCCTTTGAGGATGGTGGGACGCAATCTTATTTTCCAGTAAAATGACCTCAGGGCATTTTGGTCATTTGTACATAGGAAATCGTACCAGCTTTACTATTTTCAATCATCACTCTTGCAATATTTTGTTTATTAACAAGCCATGATTGAGAACGAAGACTGAAAAATCATCAAGGAAATGACACCACACATTAGAAAACTCACTCAGTGATACTGAGCACTCTACAAGAAACGAAGGTAATTTTTTTGAAATTCAAATATGAATTTGAAAAGTCAAAACCTAGTGACAGAACTTGTGTCATCCCTTTTGCCACCATGGTCAACTACCTTAGCTTCTAGAAGAAAAAGTTTAGAAACCATGTCCAAAAAGTAAGAGCAACTTCTAAAAGAGCATCAGAAACCTCAATCTTGCAATGGCTTCTGCAACAACTCTGAACAAATAAGACAAGCTACTCTTCAGACCGCTTTCAAGACACAAATAAATTATCAACACATGTCACTTGGAGATCATATCAAAGGTAATAGTCACAAGGAAGACCATTTATAAATAGAGATGTTGTGCTCAAATGAGATAAGATATTGACAATATACAAGAGCAAAAACTCTATACAAATTTCTCCTCATCTTCTTGTAAAGTTCATTACATTAATAATCATTTCCCTTAATTGTAAAAATCTTCTTTCTACGTTCCTTTAGCATTCATACATTCTTTCTAGGAAGAAACTTAGAAAGAAGTCATTCAAATATTTCTTAATCTTTCTTTGTAAATATTAAAGAAACTTGAGTGTAGGTTAGTTTGAGTTGCAAATCCAAACACAAACCTTGTATCCTCGATCAATAGTGATCGATGTGAGCTTAGCTTGAAGAGGCTAGTCAAAGACTATTTGCAATGTGATAGTAAAGGTGTTTTACTAGTCTCGGTTTACTTGAAAAGGCTAGTGAATAACTACTTTGTTTGCCTATTGGTCACTGATGAGAGCTTGGGAAGGCTATTGTAAAGACTATCCTTGTTCTTTCTGCGTGAGAGAAAGGTTTAGTGGAACTCAACGTTGTTAGAACTAGATGTTGGTAGGTTGGCCAAACCAGGATAAACTCTCGAGTAGTATCTCTTTTCTCCTTCATCTCCTTTTTATTTCTGTATTTGATTTATTTACTGTGTTAGTTCTAGAATTCTTTCACGCGTTATTTTATATTTAGTTCAAAAAGTTCACTTTCAAAGAACTTAATGCTCGTTCTCTGGACTTCAAGCTTTAAGCTTCATAGTATCTTGAGTAAATTTTTCAAAAGACAAATAGGGAAAGAAAAGGTAAAGCAAGATTCAACCCCCCCTTCTGTGTCAATTTTACCTACAGTGTATATATATATATATATATATATATATATATATATATATATATATAGCCAAGCAAGACCATAACAAGATATATCATAGCATAAAGAATTATCAAGCAATTGAGATAAAGCTTGAAGTTAATCCTTGAATAACAAACAAAAAGGTCTAATTAAAAACATTAATAACAATAATAAAAACAAAACAAATGCATATGCTAAAAAAATCTCTGAATAGCTCCCCTCAAGTGTACTCCCCCTTTTCCAAGGAAGATTTCTTATCTTCTCTTCCCCCTTTTTGTCTTCAAAGAAGGTGTGCTAGCAACTGGTAACACCACCATTTAGTCCCAAGCACCTTAACTCCTGAAGAATTTGCATAACGAGCTTTATTTCTCTAATAGTTGAAGAATTGAAGTAGTAGTTGTAACATCCTCCCAAGTATGACCTCATCCTTAAGTCATGGCATCATAGTCGAGAGTTGTTACTTATAGATTTGTGGACCTTTCATAATTATCTATAGCAAGAATTGTTAAATCACCTATTAACTAACTCGTGGTTCTATCAAAACATATTGCAAGAAATAACGTATTTATTTAATACAAGTCAAGTACAAAAGGAAGCTCTTCTATGAGTTTTAATCCACATAGGTTCTTTACTACATTTATAGACATACATATATGTATAACTATGTACAATAGATACGAGTTCCCATAACTAAACTATAGAAACTACAATTTAGTCTTTCTTGTAGCTGCTTCACTATCCTCTGGAATCCACCTGGAGGAACACGGAAACACAAACAAGCAGGGGTGAGAATTCTGAAACCCAGTCTGGATCCGAAAATACATAATCATAATGTCATCGTCATCGCCCCACTTCAGTTTATCAAGAAAATGTGATCATACGGTATATATTAAGTATTCATTTTAAAGTTCTAAAATCATCCTTCCGAAGTGGATAGCTTCTATCATTCAATCACATATCATACTCTCAACATCATATAAACCCTATAGCTAAACCACAACTTAACATATTGGTCTAAATATTAATACTAAAATCCTTCACTTAGCACCTAAGATAAAAGACTACTTTAGGGTAATAGACTGCATTTTTACGACTGACTATTCCTATACATGATCATTGGATTTACTTTCTCCAATCCTTACAAGACTTATTCCTAGCCAGGTTTACTTTTCTCTGACTCAAGGGTAGTGTTTACTTTCCCCCAAACCAATTTACTTTCTCCAAGTAAGAATTCTAAACCTTATGCTTTTCTTGGTAGTAAGGTTTACTTTCCCTAACTAGTCAGGTTTACTTCCCTGACAAACTGCATTTACTATCTTTAGCCTAAGAAACATAATCTTATTATTTTCTTTTGCATATGAGCAATTGTAATAAGCAATCATATCTATGTGTGTAACCTCATCAATAAGTTCACATGCTCAATTTTTCATATTTATATTCTTGTGCTCATGCCATACTAGTACAAGTTGCCATTATTTCATCAATTCATTTTCAGCATAATGGCGGATTTTACATATTCATAGAATAATTTATTTGCATATCGAACAATCAATTCAGAGGCTATAAAAATTCTCAAGGACACTTCAATTTAACAAGGTTCCATAAAAATTTCAGATCAATAAGTTCTCTAACTATGTTTAAAAAATTAGACAAATTTGGTGCTCAGGACCCTTTAACCTTAGCTTAGAACCCAAAATGCATAATTTTTATCCCTAGCAAATGATTGAATTAACTCAAAAAGAAATCACAGCTGAACTTCAACATGTTGTTAACCCTCTAAAAATTTCAAAAGGAAAAATCAATCATTTGCTATGTTAAAAAATTGGCAAAATTTAGCTTCTATTCCAACATTTTAGGTAGCACATAGTTCACTTTGGTTTCTAATTTTTTCAAGGAAATAAACCTTAAAATCAACATCCAGAAAATTCATGTAGTTATTTTAAGATGTTAACTCCAACATATAATTTTTATAGCTTATAAAAATACCCACAAGTATACAAAAATTCAGTTCAATAGCTGCATCTGTAAAAGGGAAAATCCGCAAAGCCAAAATTCCTTTTGACAAAAATAATTTTTAACTTCATCCAAACACTCCACCAAAATTCATGCATCAATATCAACATAATATCAACCACTATAACCAGAAATTTCAACCAAAACGAGTAGAATAAATTTGAGAGAAAGGTAGAAAACCCCTACTTTGAAAGCTCTTGAGATCTATGCTCCAAAGGATACCCCCTTGATTCCTCTTCACTCTAAGGACTCCCAATCATACACCAAACCTCCCTAGGCAGTAAGGAAGACAAGAATCAAAGTGATGATTGATGGAGGTTTGAGATTTTAATCGGTTAGGTGTGTAGGTATTAATGAGTGGAATAACTTTGGTGAAGGAAGTTTGTAATTTTTGTAATTTTGGGCAAGTGTTTTGATGATTTGAAGTTAAAATTTGAGTTTATGAAGAAGACAACAATGGTGGCTATTTTGCTCTTGTCTTGGCCAAAATTTCATGAAAGGAAATGATAAGATGTTGATCTTATGAGTTTATGATAAAATGCATAATAATTTCAAGTACAAAATGTTTTCTCTTAAAGATAAATGTGGTAATTTTTGTAAGCATCCTATTGGTCCTAATAAAGTGGCCATGGTGTGGCTTCTTCTAAGCCACACAATTGTAGTTGGGTGGCAAACTTGCATTGCAAGTTTCATTTGTGTAAGAAACTGCACATTGACATATTCCAAGGAATGGGTAAAATACCATACCCGAGTAATCCGATATCACCTGAAATTTAACTCTAGGTATAATTCTATTCCTTACCATTACTTACCTTAACCATCCCTTTAGTCCGGGTTTCCTGCTCCCGGATTTGGGGTTTCGGTTATCCAGATGGCTAATGAGGCCCAAGGTTACTATTCACTCCGGCCCGAATTTTTTTTTTTTTTGTATAGGTCCATTGGGCCATCTCCATCATTGTTAAACTATTAGATTTTTAAAATTATGACTATAAAGCTCAAATTAATTTTTAACTAATTTTTTAGTGTTACATAAGTCATCATGCTATTGGAGTTGGGCACCTTTCTCTATATTAGTGGCTTCAACCCAATTCAGTTTGAAGGCAATCTCTCAGTCTTACACATTACAATCTGAATCATCTGTGAGCTTGCTGTTTCGTCTAAGACTGAATATGGTAGATGGATTGGTGTAGAGGTTGATAGGGCAACTCTCAAAGAAGGTTCAGGTATATTGAAGGGGTATAGTTTCCCCAATTTTGGCGATTTAGCTTAAGTATCAGGAGTAGTAGTAGCAGGAGATGGAGAAGATGGAGCATGATCAAGAGAGGGCGGGAGGATAAAGGCAATCTCAGGAGAAGGTAGTCTGGGCAATGTTATGCACCTAAGCCAAGGCAAGTATTAGTTCTAGAAGGGACACTTACTTTTGCCGATGCCTTGTCCTCTTTCTCTTCCATTGGAAATATGTAGATGGAAGAGGTCCAGGATCATTAATGGAGAGTAGCAACAACTAGTTCATGGGCTTGCCCAGCTAGTCCCTCAATGATTGGCTCCACAGAGGGTCTCATCGTGGATAGGCTCTAATGGAAAGAGTTCATTAACAAAGAAATTTAGATCATCCATTGCATTATCTCCTTTGGTTATGATTTCAAGCAATGGACTTTATTATGGATTTTAACACTTGATTTATGGTCATGAAGTCATCATTGTCATCAGGAGAAGTCATTTTGGCCTCATTGATTGTTGTCTTTATCCTGAGTAGTGTGATTCCAGGAAGTTAGCTTATTCAGAAGCCATTGTCTTTCAAGGAGGAGCAACAGAGATAGGAAAAGAGGTAAACTCAAACTGCGAGACATGGTTCATGTAATAGTGTCAATTATACAAAGGAACGAGGAATAGAAAGTCATCTTCTTTGTCCATAGGACCCTTAAATTCCTTTAGTCCTTTACTGTTCCTTGGCTTCTTCCAACTTCCTTATCTCTTGAAGAATTCTTTGTTGCTTGAGAATTACTTCAACCTCTTCTTCATCATTAGAGGATTCAGATCCTCGTTGGAAAGCATTATACACATATTTCTCAAAATGAGTGCTGCTTTATTTATTCCCTTTGGTGGATGTTTGAATTTTAGTTTAGAGACCTTTCACTGAATGGGAAGTTTGTCAGGTCTTCCTTGTGGAAGCTCACTTTCTAAGGACTTGGCTCTAGTTTTTGATAGTTTGGAAGGCTTTGGAACCTCTGCGCTTTTGTTTCTTGATCTACCTCTTTTTGCTCTTTTGTTTAGTTCTTGGAGAAGCTTCTTTTGATATGGTTCTAGATGTTTCCTCTAAATTTCAAAGTTTCAGCTACTCTCTAGGAATGACAACCTTTCTATTTGTTCCTCCCTTTTTTTTGCTTAACTTTCTTGGCCTCAACTTGGTATTTCTTCATTAGCATCCCCAATCAGGACCAGAAGCTTTTCTTTCTAAAACTTGGTTTTCAGATGTATAGACTGAGTTCTTATTGTTTTGAAAGGAGTTTATGGAAAAGTCTATGTCAGTGATATGCTCAAACCACTCTTTAGTTAAGAGGGTATCCGAGATGCTAAAAATCTTTATTAGTAACATATCATAGGTAACACTAGCCATTCTTCTTTTATCCTTAGTAATGGCACCAAGCATGTAGTCCATTATCATTTTTGGCAGGTTTACTTTCTTTTAGATAGCAAATAGAAAAGCAACATTAGTCCATACCCAAAAGAACATATGTACTTCCTTGCTGGAGAATGGTGAATCTGAAGGAGTAAACTCCTTCTTGGCCTCGAACTTAGCATAAACATTGTAATGTCGCCTAATTGATGCTTTGTGGTATCAATAAGTCACTTTGATACTTCTTCTGTACTTACTCCAAGAGACTTGAACTATTCTTCCTGAATAAGGTTCAACTCTAGGAGTTAGAGCCTTAACCACTATAGACAGTGTTAGACAAATTTATTTCCATGTAGGTGTTGAATGGTGGCTTTAAGAGTGGTTTGGTTCTTTATCCAGAAGAGCATAGAAAGCCACCATTCCTGAAAAGCCCCATCACAGATGTCTAGAAAGTACTCCTATCCTGAAAGGTAAAAAATTCCCTTAAGAATATGAACCTGGTCTTACAAGGAGTTGTTCAACCTTTTTCTAGATGCTATTGTCCTTTTAAGAAGTTTTCTCATAAAACTCCTATATATAGGGTTCATTGAACATGACGAAAGGTCCCCTTTTGTGAAAGCATTTAGTTCATGTCCTTTAGCCATTTTGATGTCTGGTATGTATAAGAAAAGGTTGAAGTTAAAAGGATCTAAGGATGAAGGTTTGAAGGAGCAAGTGGTTTTGGTTTGAAGTACTAGTGTTTGAGAAGAGAGAAAAATGAAAAAATTTAGGACACATATGGTATAAAATGAAGCTAAAATGATGACGTGCGAGAAATGTGAGGTTATTTAAGTGATGGGACAGGGGATGACTAAAGGTTAAGGATCGTTGGAGAGAGAAAACCAAAAGAGTGGGAATTATCCCGCCTTTTTTTTCATTCTTTCGAGAAGGAGTGATTTTTTACGCTTCATCACACTTTTAAGGAGTTACTTTCGACCTTTAGCTTCTACTTTTTGTAACCTCATGTTCTATCAAATTTTTCACCATTTACTCATCTTCATATGTTGAGTTTTATGAGACCAAACATACCCATTTTCTGAACATCAACTCTTTCAGAATGAACCCATATACTTTCTGAGCTTGTAAACTGAACTTCAAATCTTCATGTTGATTCTGTGCTGCAAATTGATTTCTTCTTTGGGCTTTGAGTTTGAGAGTAGGAAGAGATCCAGATTTTGTATATGAATGCTTATGTAGATTTAAAAACCTTTAAGTTTAAAAGCCTTTTCAAAATACAAAAATGATCTTCAGCTAATGGCTTTGTGAATATATATGACACTTGGTCTTCGGTATTCACAAATATTAACTCAACATCACCTTTCTAACATGATCCCTTATAAAATGATGTTTAACATCAATGTGCTTAGATCTAGAATGTCGATAGGATTCTTAGCAAGATTAATAGCACGTATTATCATAGAAGATAGATTTTGGAATACTCTAGGTGATAATCTTCTGGTTCCTTATCCATATATTTGGACAACAATTTGCAATAGCTACATATTTAGCTTCTGGTAGAAGTGCAATGATATTATGCTTTTTGCACAACCAAGTGATTAAGCTTTTTCTAAAGAAACAGTAGCAACCACTTGTGCTTTTCCTCTTATTCTCTGTCACCACGAAATTAGCATCATGGTAACCTACAACCTCACATGATGTACTTTCTGTTATAAACCAAGATTAGTAGTACTGGATAGATATCTGAAAATTCTTTTAATAGCATTTCAGTGTGATTGCTTTAGGTTAGATTGAAATCTAGCACAAATTCCCACATTTAGTTAAATGTTTGGTCTACTGGTTGTATGATAGAGAAGTGAACCAATCATTCCCTATAATTACTTTCTGATACCTTTTTGCCATTCTCATCAGCATTAATGATTTGAGATGGATGCATGGGAGTACTCATAGGTTTGGCTTGATCCATATTGAACTTCTTTGAGTGTTCTTTTGTATATTTTTCTTGATGGATCAAGTTTCTATTTCTTTGTTGTTTTATTTGCAAACCTAGGAAAAACTTGAGTTCACCCATCATACTTATCTCAAATTCACTTTGCATCAATTTAGAAAACTTTTCACAAAGAGAATGATTAATAGAACCAAATATAATGTCATCAACATATATTTGAACTATCAGAAAGTGATTGTTTTGTTCAAGAGTAAAAAGAGTAGTGTTAACCTTACCTTTTTAACCCATTCTTCTACAAAAAGGTGCTTAGTCTTTCATGCTAAGCTTGAGTAGCTTATTAGATTGAAGACATGGTTGGGAAAGTCTTCATTCTCAAAACCAGGTTGCTTCACATATACTTCCCAAGAGGAATCCATTTAGGAATGCAGACTTAACATTTATTTGGTAAAGAGTGAATCCCTTCAATGCAAGCAAAAGCAAGTAGCATTCTGATGGCTTCGAGCCTAGCTACTAGTACAAAGGTTTCATCATAATCAATTCCTCTTGTTGATTATAAATGTAATCTTGCTTTTTAGTGACCTTGCTAGCTTCATCAGCTTATCCTGAACACCCACTTTGTACCGATGATAGTTTTTCCCTTCGGTCTTTCAACAAGCATGACTTTGCTTTTGAATTGATTTGCTATTTTTACATAGCATCCACCTAACTTTGGTCACTCAAAGCTTCTTTAATGCATTTAGGTTCAATGGTGGAGATGAAAGCATAGTTTGACATATTTCTAAAGAATGATTTGGTTCCCACACCCTTGGAAATGTTTCCAAGAATTCTATTATGAGAACTGTCTTTAAATTAGAAACTCCCTTGTAGTATCTGTGGCTTTGAGGTTCTTCAGCTTCTCTTTCATCTTAGAATTGCTCTTCTTCATATTTAGAAATTGCTTCTATTGCTTTGAAATTCTAAGTAGGCTTTCTAAAGTGCCTTTGTTCTGGAGTTTACTTCTAAGGGTTTGACTTTCATCTGCTTGCTTTCAAAGGTTTCCTTAACTCATTTCCTCAAGACTTTCCTCCAGTTCTTCGAGATCATCAGCAAAGTCCTTCTTAAACTCCTTAAACTTGATGTGAATTGTCTCTTCAATGCATATTGTTCTCTTATGTACACTCTGGAGCTTTAGAGAAGAAGAAGTAACCTTGGAAAATGTCATCATTCATATTTGGAATCAAACTTTGCAAGTTTATCCCTAGTATTAAGGATAAAGCATAAGACCTAAAGATATGGAAATATGAAATATTAGGTCTTCTACCCTTCCATAGCTCATTGGGAGTCTTCTTGAGGATATGCCTTAGAAAGATTCTGTTTTGTATATAGCATGAGGTATTTCAGCCTCTACCCAAAAAACTTTTGATAAACTACTTTCTAAAAGCATTATCCTAACCATCTCCTGCAAGCTTCTATTTTTCCTTTCAGTACCCATTTTGTTAGGGAGTTTTAGGTGCAGAAAACTAGTAAAGGATGTCAAGTTTTTCAGAACTCTTGAAAATATGATTTTCAAATTCTCCATGATTCAGACTAATGGAGATGATTTGAGAATCTTTTTCTATATAAACACGTTTTGCAAATACTTTGACTTTCGACCACCTTATCCTTAGAAGCTAGGAAAATAACCCATTTAAATCTAGAGTAGTCATCCACTATGACAAGGCAATATCTTTTGCTAGCAAGACTTCCAGTCTTGGTTAGTCCAAAGAGAACTATATGTAAAAGCTCAAGTGGTCTAGTGGTTGAAACCACATGTTTTTTATGGAAAGAAGATTTGGTTTACTTACCCTTCTCAGAAATCAAAAGTTGAATCCTTATTAAATTTGATATTTGGTAGGCCTTTAACTAGCTCTTTCTAAGAAAGCTTAGAAATAAGTTTCATATGAGCATACCCAAGCTTCTTATGCCATAACCACTTTTCATCCATGAAGAATATGAGACATTTTACATCTTGATCTTTAGGTCATCCAAGAATAATACATAAGTGTTATCATGCCTCTTAGCACAAAATAACTTGTCCAAAGTGGGACTTACTATCTTGCATGCACGAGCATTAAAAACAACATTAAACCCTTGGTCACAGAACTAGCTAATACTTAATAAGTTATGAGCCAAGTAGCACATTAAATTTGGTAAGAATCATCCTTACC
Organism: Dalbergia oliveri; assembly: GCA_030441495.1. Taxonomy (NCBI): domain Eukaryota; kingdom Viridiplantae; phylum Streptophyta; class Magnoliopsida; order Fabales; family Fabaceae; genus Dalbergia; species Dalbergia oliveri. The sequence goes on from JAMLFY010000016.1 coordinate 19,007,249, forward strand.
AACATTTTCTATGCCTGTGACCTTCACCTTATATCCATCAGCAAACTTTACTAATCAGAACTTTTGGGTCATAGATTCTTGAACCATCTTCTAGATCTAGACATGTGCCTAGAATAGCCATTGTCCATGTACCACTTGTTGTTCATTTCCACGTATATTCTCAGGCAAACTTCTAGCAAACATAGTTTTTATTTTATGTACCTAGACTTTTTCAGGTCCTTTTGGGTTAATACTTTTGGGAGGAAGGTTTTCCAACCTTTTTGACAAACTTCTTTCTCAAGAAGCATTTGTTAGGTAGATGTTCCTTCTTAAAACAAAAAGTACAAGAAGTCTTATTTTTTACTTTCTTAGCTGAGTTGGATTTCCTTTCTCATTTATTTTATCTTCATATCCAACCCAAACCTTTGAAAATATGGCCTCTAACCTCCAAGCATTATATCAAGGTTCTTTGATCCATTTACCATTTTTTCAAGGTCAAATTTAAGAAGCTTTGAAGTTCTCTAGCTCAAAAGGATTTTCTGAGTGTTTTCATTTTTACTCTAGACTTCAGATTCTAAGGCATTTGATTTTGCATTTAAAACTCTATTTTCTCCTTTTAATTCTTTTTCAAGCCTTAGAGTCTTGGCTTTAGTTTTGGCCACATGAGCAAGTATTTAGCTTTAGAGTTCAGCCAAACTCTGGCTTTGTATTGCTTTGTCCACCTTTTGGAGACTTCTCTTGATGTTAAAGGTGCATCATCGTTCCTGGTATCTCTTTAGTTGGAACACAATCACCTCCCCTGAATAATATCCCACAAGTCAAGGCTGATGTATTTTATGAACAACTTCATTCGCTCTCCGTAGGCATAATCTCCACCATCAAGAATGGTGATCTATTAATGGAGTGTCCTTCTGCTATATGAATATTCTATGTTATTTGTATCAGATCTATGCCCTCAGCAATCGTTGGAGTGCTCAACCCCTTAGAGGCCAAGCTCTAATACCACTTGTAGGTAGAAAAGCGCATGAGAAGGGGATTAAACGTGCTTCACTTCTCTTTTCTTCTTTTTAACTTCTGAAAAATTTAATAGGATATTATCAAGCTATAGGCTTGAAGTGTAGCAAAAACAAAGTTAGGGATTTCAAAAAGAGACTTTTTGAAAACAACATTGGAACAAACCTAAAAAGATAAAGTTTAAGCAAAAATAAAACAATTATGCAGGAAAAAGTAACATGAGATAAAAGAGAAGAAGATATTACATACAGATTTTTACTGTTTTACTGCCTTATACATCAGTTCTCAAACATGTTGATTTCCACTAACATCTTTCTCAAGAAGAACTAATAGTCTTTGCAATAGCCTTCCCAGCTTTCACCAATGACCTATACAACCCTGCTATTACAAACTAAATAGTTATTCACCAAGCTCATCAAATTCAACTCAGATTCTTGAGCGTCTCCAAGCTAAACCGTTCTCCAGGAGCCAACTTTAGTAAAGTTGAAGTAGTCTTTGACTAACCTTTCCAAGCTAAACTATGACTAGTAAACTAACTTACCTGTCACATTGCAAGTAGTCTTTGTGTAACACCCTAAATTTTAATTAAAAATTAATTTGAGCTTTATTAATCTTAATTTCAAAAATCTAATAGTTTAGCAATGATGAGAGTGACCCAAGACCTTCAAAAAATATATATTTTTCTGGCGATGAATAGTAACCTTGCGGGCCCCCGACACGCGCTAAACCCTAGATCGGTTCCAAGGTGCCCAAAATTAGGAAAACATGGAAATAATGTTAGAAATAGGTGGAAATGATAATTTTATATTTAGAATTAATTTACGGGTAATATCGGGTGAATCGGGTACGGTGTTTCCGTTCGGTGAGATTTCGTGTGCGGTTTTTAACATCGAAAGACACTTCCATCACTACAACTAAATAATATCTACCTAATCAAGACAAGTGGAAGGCCAAGATCTAATCTTGGAATCCAAGATCAAATCCTAGCCATCCATCATTGCCTTGTCACCTAAATGATCATTACTTTGTTAAATATCTTCATGTCATTTATTAAGCAAGCCTAGTCAAATTCTTCTCCTCCAAGCCAAACAATTTCGTGGTCAGCAAGAGGAAGAAGAACAGCCACCATTTTTATTTCCTTGAGCTTGTTCTTGAGTTCCAAGCCCAAAAACTCCAAGCTAGAGTTGTTGGATCATCAAAAGTTCTTCACTAAACTTGTTCTACATCTCAAACTCCAAACATCTAACCAATTAAAATTTCAAAACCTCATAATATTCACCTCATCCATCACTGATCAGAGGAGGGTTTGAAGGTGTTTTGGAGTCTTGGAGTGAAGGACTCTCATCTTGGAGCAAGCTAGGAACAAAGAGACTAGCCTTCAAGAGTAAGGTTTTTGCGCCTTCCTTGTGAAATTTTTCAATTTTGTTTTGGCTTGCCCTAGTTCTGAAAATTTTGATGATATTGATGGTTAACATATTGATATTGATGTATGAATTTTTGTGTTGTGTTTGGATGGTTTTAAAATGGGTTTTCTCTAAAGTGAAATTGGAACTAGGTTGCTGGACTTTATTTTTCCTATAATCAGAACATTTCACAAATTTTCTGGACATTTTGTGGGTGGCTTCATGAGCCATGAAAATTATATGTTGTATTTAACCCCTTAAACTAAATACACGAATTTTTTTAGGGATTAATTCTAAGGTTTGATGCCTCAAAAAAATTAGGAACCGAATTGTAACTGCTGCTGTCTGAATTGTTGAGACTGAAGTAACAAATTGCCCGAATTTTTCATCATAGCAATTGATTGAGATAGCTCCTGAAATTTTTACACAAGACTAATAACATGTTGAAATACCTCTGTGAATTTTCTTGTACCATGATTCCATCGAATTCTAGGGTTAAATATTTTGAGAACACAAGCATGGACTATGAATTTGTGACTTCTTGACCACCAGATTTGCCTATTTTATTGAAGTGGTTATATAACTCTGATTGCCCTGAAAATTTTACAGGTTGTTTTAGACACATTGAAGTGTCATGTGAAATTTTCCTTAAGGTTGGAATGGTTGTTTGGTATGGCAATAAATTGTTGTGCCTGAACTTCAATTCTGCCAGGATAATGAGATGTGGAAATTGCTGAAATTCTATGATAGTATGTACATATCCTACCTGTGTGTGTTTGAAACATATGGGGAAAATAGAAACAAAGCTTAGAAAGAATTGAGAAGGAAGGCAAAAAGAAGGACTTCCCTAGAAAAGTTATGAGTCGATAGACGTATCGGCTAGGCATAGACCTGAGTGATCGGAAATGGAAAAAAATGAAGTTCGGTGATCTGAGTATGAATGCGCTCATGTCCTAGCAGTCTATGGTCCTCTGTGAAATTGTGAAGTGTGAATGTATTCTCTCTGAGAATAAGCCTTCCCTATGTTGAAAAAATTGAGAAAGACATGAGGAATGGAGTTTCTAATTGTATATTATTACTCGATCGATTATTGTGATATTATCCTTAGTTCCCCGCTGTACGGGTTTTCAGATTTCTGTGTATGATTTGTATGAATATTGTATATGCATGAATTGCTTATGCCTCCTGTGTAGTATATGGGGGAAACTACCCTACTGAGAATTTTATAATATTCTCACCCTATGTGTTTGTTTCTCTGTCGCCTCCAGGTTAAGCCAGGGGATGGGATGCTGCTATGCAAAGGAGTGTAGGATTGTTTCTAGTATCAAGTTCCTGTTTTATTCTGTACTTAGTGAAATGAGTATGTATGTAAATGTATTAGAAGACAGATATGTACTAAAGCTCATAGAGGAGCTTCCTTATGTATTTTTAGCTGTATGTTTAATAAACTTGATGTTTACTTGTAAGATGTTTTAATAGAATTACGCTTAGTTATCTCGTACGTAAATTGAGCTTGCTATAGATAATTAAGAGGTTGTAATTAACAAGTAACATCTTAGTATGATATCATAGCTTAAGAATAGGGTTGTACTTGAGAGGATGTTACACTTTGACTAGCCTCTCTAAGCTAAGCTTACACTCATCATCCTGGATCAAGGATACAAAGGTTTGTGTTTGGGTTTGCAACTCAAATTAACCTATACTCAAGTTTTCTTAAGATAGCAAAAAACCTGGGATAACTTGAATGACTTCTTTCTAACGATTCTTCCTGGAAGAACGTATAAACTATGAGGAATGTAGAAAGAAGAATTTTAAAACCAAGGGAAATTGATTACAAGATGTAATGAACTTTACAAGAGATAAGGAGAAAATTTCACAAAGTTTCAGGACTTACGTAGCGTTCAGTCGCTCAATCTTTCTTTTCTTCTAAAAGCACAACATCTCTATTTATAGATGGTCTTCATTTTTATTGTTATCTTTGATCAGTTCTCCAAATGACACGTGTTGATCATTTGATTGTGTCTTGCAAAAGTAGTCAAGAGGAGTAGCTTGACTTTTATCATATCTGTTGCAAAAGCTATTATAAAGTTGAGGTTTTTGAGACCCTTCAGAAATATATTTTTACTTTGATCATGGTTTTTGAACCCTTCCTTCCAGAAGCTAGGATGGTTGACCAAGTTGGCAGAAGAGATGACAAGCCAGCTGTAGCTAGATTTGACTTTAAATTTGAAATTCAAATTTTCCCTTATTTTCAGTAAATTTTGAGCGTTTCGCTTAAAGTGAGCTTTCTAATGCACTATTTCAGCTCCTTGATAAAACTTTGATCTTCAAGTCTTCAATTAGAGCTTTTGATGATAAAAAGATTGCGAACATGATGATTAAAGATTGTAGAACATGTTGGCTTCAAAGTTTGATTGATATTTTCATTTTAAACGGTTTTGAAGTCCTAAAGCTTGGTTTCTTGTCCTGGATGATTTTCTTCAATCCGTTAGGCATGTATATGCTCAAAATATGATATAATTATCACTTTCACTTTATTCCATTGTTTAAATGAAATAAAACATGTTTACATATGTAGTGAAATTATTTACTTTTAAAAGAGCTATGTTATGCCAAAAAGAACCTGTGCTAACTCAAGAAACTCAAGTAGACATAGTCATTCTTCAAAAAATTTTCTTTAAATAGGTTTTTTTGTCATTCAAAACATATTATCTTGAAGCTTTCTGAAGGGTTCTAGAGCTAACATCATCCATGAAGCAGAGGCTAGCAACTTTTTCTAGTTCATCTTTATTTTCTTTCTCTTGTCCTCTTAATTCTTAATCATCCCATGTTACAAGGAAACTTTTTTTTCTTGGGAGTAAATTTCTTCTAAACTCCTTTCAGCTTAAGACAATTAGTTTCTATGTGTCTTTTCTTTCCATAGTGGAAGCAAGTGATGTTCTCCATCTTCATCTTTCCTTCTTATCCTTTTCAACCATGAAAGCTTTTTTTAAGCCTATTTCTCTAGCCACTTGACATCTTTTTTACCAGAGTGTGATCTCATCATCAGAACCTTCATCAAATTCATCTTTAGAAACATCATCACTTTCTGATTCTTCAAAAACTTTAAAGGCGTTTACTTGTGGATGTTTCTTGTTTGAGGCTTTTAAAGCTATAGCTTTTCCTTTTCTAGAGGAATCACCATGAACCTCATTTAACTCAATTTCATGAGTTTTAAGACCTAGTGAGTGCATCAAGACTTAAGGTCTTTAGATCTTTGGCTTTTGTGATAGCTATTACTTGTGGAAGCCATCTTGAGGGAAAACTTCTAAGGATTTTCCTTACCATCTTAGCACTTGAGTATCTTTGTGAATACCTTTAAACAGATTAATAATTGCATGAATCTTGTAGTCATTTCATCAATAGATTCATGATCAAGCATTTTAAACATCTCATGCTTATATACAAGCATGCTTATCTTTGTTTCCTTCACTTGATCAGTTCCTTCATGTAACACTTGGGTCTATTCAAATTTCCATGGCAGTGTCATGCAATGATTTTATCATATTCAATCTTACTCAAGGCACAAGTTAGTAAATACTTTGCCTTTGAATTTAACTAAACTTTTGTCTTTTGAACATTAGTCCATTAATTTCTGGAATAACTATAACATTTCAGATGCTTGAGCATAACATGTCTTGAGATGTATTAGAGTGATATTGAAACAAATTTCATTGTTTAAGTCCCTTTTAACATAACTAGCTTGATTTTCAGTCGCAAAAAAATTTCTGAAGAGAGTATGCTTAAATAAAAAATAAGTAATTCTTATGATATTTCATCTTGATTAATTTTCAAATTCAACACAACTTTGTCCAAGCCAATTTATTGAAAAAAAAATGCTAAAAAACTAATAAATGTGATAGAGCATGCATGATTTGAGAGAAAACATGCAGATGCATATGTAGTTTAAAGCTTAAAGAAACCTTGATATAATTTACCCATGTTACTATGCGAGGTTTCTGAAGTTCATTAGGGATCAGTCCTAAGATATATCTGAGCAAAGCATAGATGAGCTCATTATTATAAGCTGTGAAATATTTTCTCATAAGAAATAGAGCATGAAAGGAAAACAATTTTTATAAAGCAAAAGTAGAAACATATGCTCATGCTTTTTTATGAAAACATGCTCACTGATACATATGAAATAGAACACAACACATTATATGCCATATAAGTGCAGCACACTGAGAGAGTTCTAAGGCTCACAAACTGATCTTAGTTTTATTAAAGCATGTAGGAATAAGTTTCTAAGGACCTTTAGAAACTATACACAACTATATTTTAATCAAGTTATACAAAGCTTGAGAACTTATCATATGTATGTTAGAGAGAATGTGTTTTATAAAAGCAACATTTTAAGCATGTCATACATATCAAAGCACATTAGATAGATATGAGTATCAAAGCAACAAAAGAAAAATTTTGTGCTTTAAAAGATACTTCTCATTGCTAATCATAAATACACATGTGGGCTAAATATCCTAGCATGCTAATGAATAAGCAAATCAGAGCACACAATACGAAATAAGAAGCAAACATCTACCAGCATGATATATGATTAGCTAAGCATAAGTAGGCATCGATATGTAGAGCTTAAGAAATAGAGCTTAAGACAGATATGTATCAAAGCCAAACAGATAGCATAAGCATGATTTTTGAACAGATAAAATGAATTGTATAAAACAAGATAAAATTTCAGTCAAAACATAGACAAGACGTTCAAAACAACAAAAGAATATGCATGCTAAAAAAATTCTATTTGTATGACTCCTCAATTGTTATGGCATGACTCCCTGATTTCCACAGTACTTGATTTTCTTCATGTCTTATCTTTTCCCTTTTTTTATCATCAGCAAAAAGGAGGTATGCTAGGAATCAACACCATCTTCAGCCTGATGCCTTAGCTCTTGTAGTATTTCTTGATTAATCTAAAGGATCTGAAGAGTAGTTCTTCATAGTGTCTGAGTTAGGTGACATGCTCTATGATTGTTGCCTCAAGCCTATCCTGTCTAAAGGCTATCTCTCTTCAATGCCACAAGATAATATGATGGAATTGAGAGTTGCTGAGTTGATTGAGGATGGAGGTGGTACGTTCATAGGTGCCAATGTTGGTGGAGGCTTTAGGAGATGGCTCAGGAATGTCTAGGGGTATATCTCCAACTTAGGTGATTCAGCCTGTGTTTCAGCATGTGCATGAGGAGGAGATGGAAAGGATAGCAGGTTAGAGTATTAGAGATAGTAGGAGCATAAGTAGGCTCAGGGATACAAGTAGCAATAGTTTCAAGCATCGAGCTGAGGAGAAAGCAACAGCTTGTTCACCAAGAGGAGCACTAGCTTCTAATGTCCTATCCTCTTCTTCTTCCATCTAAGTGATGCGAATGGAAAGGAGGTTGAGGCACCATTAGGATTATAACAATATCTGGTTCATGGTCTTCTTTGGCTCTTCAATGACAGGCTCTATTAGAGACTCTTAAGCTATGGGTCTAGGTTGATTGTAGCACTCACCAGCCTTCACCATCCTGAGCAAGCTTTCTTCTTCTTAGATGAGGATGCTCCTGCTTGTTCTTCTTCTTTTAGCTCTTCCTCTTCATCTTCAAAGTAGGTAAGAATAACTGGAGCCAGCCTCTTAATATTTTGTGATTTCCTTTCTTAGTATGGAGATTCTTGATTTATTTACAGGCATCTATTTGCACTTAAGCCAAACATCTATCCTACTGATGACTTTCATTGTTTGACCTATATGAGTTTCTTGGTACAAAATCTTGTTTTCTTTGTCCTTCTTTCTTGACCT